>JANTPZ010010530.1:0-11218 GCA_025593235.1 Vachellia pachyceras | reverse complement strand
CACCCACACCTCCTCCAAGGCCACCTCCAGCTCCAGCTCCACCTCCTCCTCCCAGCCCACCACCTGCACCTCCGCCTACTCCTCCAATGCCATGCCCCAGTCCACCGCCGCCACCATGGCCTGCACCTCCCCCTAAGCCGCCACCATGTCCTAGTCCTCCACCTGCACCTCCCCCTAAGCCACCACCATGTCCTAGTCCTCCACCGGCACCTCCCCCTAAGCCACCACCATGACCGAGTCCTCCCCCCGCACCACCACCTAAGCCACCACCGTGACCGAGTCCTCCACCGACACCACCACCTAAGCCACCACCGTGACCTAGCCCTCCACCAGCTCCACCACCCAAACCTCCACCACCGCCTGCCCCTCCACCCAAACCACCACCTGCACCACCTCCTAGACCTCCACCAGCACCCCCACCTAAACCACCACCATGAGCTATTCCTCCGCCTGCACCTCCTCCAAAACCTCCACCACCACCTGCCCCTCCGCCCAAGCCACCACCTGCACCACCTCCTAGGCCACCTCCGCCACCTAGTCCTCCTCCAACTACCCACCTAGACCACCTCCGCCACCTAGTCCTCCTCCAGCTCCGCCACCAAAACCACCTCCACCACCTATCCCTCCTCCGGCTCCGCCACCAATGCCACCACCCCCACCAAAACCAGCGCCACCTCCGAAGCCTCCATGTCGAAGGCCTTTCTTGAAAAGCAAATGCGGCGGATGAATAAGATGCTTGTCGTCCTTATTATCAGCACTAACATCAGCCACCCCAACATTAGCAGTCACACAAAGAAGAAGAACACACAACCAAGCAACCACATTGGCATCATTTGAAACACCTCTCATATTGTGATGTCACAGACTCACGGAGAAGAAGAAGAAGAAGAAGTGCAGTGAAGCAGGAGAGGAAGGTGGCATTATATAGACTGGAATGGCTGGCAGAGTACAGTGAGCAAGACCTTCAATTAGTGATCTGCCACGCTTGCAACGAATAAATGAGCTTCACCTGTCTGTGCCCTAGCTTATTTATTTGCTCAACTGCCCTCCTCTTTTCTCTCTCCGATGCTTTGAACACACTCTAGTCATCCCCCTATGCTTTTTGACTAGCCTCTTCCTCTTCTTCGTCTTGCCCGTTTAATCTATCTAGCCACTAGCTGCTACTAATCCTTTTCCTTTTCAAATCCAACAGGTCAAATAGTCTTTAATATTATCTTGAGTTTTGGGGCTTCAACTCCATTAATGCTACCTCTTCCTACCCTTTAATGCACCCACCAAACTGCGTCCTCCAACGAATCCTAACTTCTTTCCACTCCCCACACAACTCCTCTTTCCCGCGTTTTATTTATTGAACCTCTTATTTCTTTCTTTTTTATGTGTGTGTGTGTATATTAATATTCAACATTTATAACACTATAAATTTCTAGCTATATATTTATAAAATGAACATCAAATTACTTTTTGGGATTTTATGCCATGCATGACATAGAGCCCAATAATTTTGTTTTAATATTGCCAGCTTATTTTTTTCCAACGTCGGCTTAATCACATGCATAATAATGCACTCAATCATTCCAAATTATTAATATCTAATTTCATTCTAACCCATTTCAGGCTATTTTTTTTAATATTGTCTTGTATGTAGTACTCATCTTTTAACACATCGCCAATTTTGAGCTCATGTATAGAGCATAAGGTTAATAAGTTGTAAGAACCATAGACTTTTCCCAGGCTTTAAGTACAATGTCATCACTTGGTTGTTGAAGGGGAAAGACGATAATGAAGGTAGTAAAAAGGAGGCCAGATCGATCAAAATCTTGGTAAAAATTGACTTGGGATATTAAAGACATATATTTACTTCACTTTTTCATAATTGAACGAAAGCGTCCGAATCCATATATACTCAAAAGGTCTTTCTCTCAGAGAAAGAGTTTCACGTACATGCTAAAACTGGACGAAATTAAATTATTATATACGTTTTTTCATAACAAGATATAATAACGAACGTCGCTATAATGAAAGCGTGCGAAAAATTCATCTTTCCTTTTTGTTCCTTTTTTTTCAAATGACCCTTTTCCCATTGCTTTAATATTGCTGCTTTTATGGTGTGAACATGAAAGGAATCAATAAGAAGATGCATTATAAGTTCATATAAACTCCTATATATTCGTCTTAACGAGAGGCACGTACGTACATAATAGTGTAATAGAGTGTAGCTCGCACAGCTAAGAAATATTAATTCCGTAATGGACTTGTACCTCCAAGGGCATATAGTGTGTGTTTGGAAAAAATGAGTTCTGTTGGAGAAAGAAGTTCACGGATTTCTATATAGTTTTACGGATTTCTAGATATGTTTTATGAATTTCAGGATATTTTTACGGATATTGAGATGTTTTGTCTCAACTTACGTGTACCTGTGAAGGAAATAAGTTCCCAAACAAGCATATAGTAGTGTATATTTTTGGTTTGGATATTATTCAGAGAAAATGTTATTGAGAACGCTACTACCCAAGAAAGCCAGCAGAAAGAACTTGTATTGAGTTTATAGGAGCCTTTGATCTATCTACAACAAAATGGTTAAAACGGTAAGAAACCGAGTTGTGGGGAGTTAAATTCTAGAAAACAATTTACCACCAAGACAAAGTTACATGTATTGAGTCTTATCCAATCAAAATATGGAGATTATATTACAATTAACCCAAAATCATATAAAGGCTCTGGATTAATTTTCCTAAAAAAATATATAGTTGTTTTATTATGGTAATTAAATAGTTATTATTATATTGTAGTTAATGGTTAAATGGTTGTTTGCATATGGTCAAAGCTTAATAGTTTTTTTTATTAGGAAGGTTTACTTTTTTTGGTGATAAGCTTAAAACGGCAAACATTAAGATTGAAGATAGTACTAAATGGTTGAATCAATCACAAAGTGAGAATAGGATCCAGTAGTGTAGACTCTTCATTTAAACAAAACTAGTAACAAAATCACATGGTTCCGTTATGGAGGTCAATCTAAACTTGCTTTCTGAATGGTGTAAAATATTCAGCCCACTATCAGCCTGTCCGTTAAAGTTTTTCCCATGTTTTCACCACGTTACATACAAATCGATACAAAACTCCTCTTATATATCTACCTTAATTTGCGTAAAAGTACCTTTTCACCACTTTTTCAAACGGGTTCTATAGCGTTTTCCACCACATTACATACAAATCGATACAAAACTTCTCTCATATACTTACCTTAACTTGCGTAAAGGTACTTTTTCACTACTTTTTCAAACGGGTTCTATTGTGTTTTTCATAAAAGTGGATAGTCTCCTAATCCCAAAATTGAGAAGGCCATCACCAATTAATACCACTCCTCAAATGGTATATGAGCAGTCACAATCAAGGCCTGCAAACGGTGGCATTTATTTTTATTTGAGAATCAACATATTTATCTATTTAAAAAGGTGAGGGGCAGTGTACATTTAGAAAATTCCACGTTGATTCTTTTGCAATACTGATTTGAGATTTGTTGAATTAAGTGGACTGATTTTGGATTTAGACATTTTAATGGGTTATTAATAAAAATCCCAACTTGGTTGTCTCGACATTTTCACTCACGACCCATCATCATCATCTCGTGGGTCCCATTTGATGCCGCAGAAATCTCGATCCATGATCTTCGGTTAGCCTTACGCTTGTTCTTAAGCTTGGCGGTCAAAGACGACATCAAAGTTAATCATAGGAGTAATAGATGGTTTATTTGCATTCACTTTCTAAAACTTAATTTTAATTTTAAAACTTAGATTTTAATCTAAAATTTAAATTTTTTTCAAATTCAAAAATTTTTTTAAAAAATTATTTTGATTGTAAAATATCAGCTTTAAAATATAGGTTTTCATTTTCATACCTTTCTTTTTTTTTTCCATCTTTCCTCTTCCCTACTTTTCATTCTCTCTCTTTCCTACCTACTTTTTGTTTCAGAATTCGTAAAAGCTAATGACTTCCAAAACATAAATCATTTTTTTAAACTTAGATTTTGACTCGAAATCTATAAAACTATTTTTCAAAATCTAGTATTCAAAATTTAGGTTTTGCTTTAAAATCTGTAAAAACTATCATGGAGGTTCAGAGAATCCCTAAATCTAATCCTACATGTACCTTTAAAATAAACCAAGTCTAGCAAGACAAAACATGTAACAGACAGACAAAAAATAATTCATTTTCATATATCCCTCGCAATACTTGAAATTAGACTTGAAGCGGTTAGACTGAACATTCATCACATTGTAAAATGTTTAACGTTGTAAAATCGTAGAAATGACGCTGGCAGAAAAAAAATCGTAGAAATAGCTTATATTTTTATTTATTTATTGAAATATTACCATATAAATAAAAAATTTCAAATTTATATTTCTTTACTCCTTCTATTGAGTTTTTTTGTTTCCCTAGAGTGTCCACTACTGATAGCAGTGACTAATCTCCATCAGAATTACTGAAAACACACAAGATGGGTAGACTCCTCTTGTCAGGATCAAGTTATTACCACCGAGTCAATTTACTGGTTCAGACAAAAAAAAGAGCAAATCTTAATAAATGGGCTCCATCCAAAATGTAAGTATTCAACGTGTTCTGGGCTCTTCGAACATGCCCAAACAAAACGGAAAGTGTTCCTTGTCTATGCCCGAACCTTAGCTTTGGTGAAATAACGACCCTGAGTTGCCCGACCTTGTTCAGAACCACCCCTTCCTGCTCAGACTCGATACTTGATAGAGTAGTTCTCACTGGGTTGCTAACCTAGTTTTGTTTGGTTCCGTCACGGTTTTTGTTTTACGATTCACTGATAGGTAAGAAATGTATTTGATTGTTGGAATTTCTCTTAATTGCCTTGTTTGTTTTCACTGAGGACCGATCTTTTTTTTTTCTGGCGATGCCTAAATACATAGCGATGATCTGTCAGTGACTCGGTGCTGATCTTCGATGTGAGGAGCCTAAGATTAAGTAATGCAGGATTTTGATCTGTCTTTTGTTGTGTTTTGAGGTAGGATCATAACAATGCAATTACAGTCCGTTGTTTTGTAATTTTTATTCTGACGTGTCATTTCGATAATTCGACGAGCTTATCAATGTTTTTATAGAAAATTTCTCTAATTTATGCCTTGAATTATAGTTTAGTTTATCTTCCCCCCTTTAATTAGTCGCTTACTGTGGGAATTTTCATCTTGAGCAGTTGGTTCATCGCTGACCCAGGAAAATGACGCAGAGTAACTGGGAAGCAGATAAGATGTAGCCACCTATTCATACTTCTCGTTCAGATTGCTTCATAGTTCCGTTGTTTGCTTACTAATATGTGGTTATTTGCTGCTAGGCTTGATGTTTATATCTACGATTACTTGATGAAGAAAAAATTGCATAATACTGCTAAGTCATTCATGACTGAAGGAAAGGTTGCGCCAGATCCAGTAGGTAAGAGATAATTTATTAGTTACTCTCTGCTGCATGTTATATAAAATGATGATTAGCCTGTGCAGCCATAATTCATGACCTATTTTAAATTCCTCTAGTGTCAACATCGCATATAATATGCGCCTCCATTTTCATCTGGCATGGAATATTTTAAGCAAAGTTCTCATAATTATAACTTTTTTTCGAAATGCAGCAATTGATGCTCCGGGAGGGTTTCTTTTTGAGTGGTGGTCTGTATTCTGGGATATTTTTATTGCGAGGACAAACGAGAAACATTCTGAGTCTGCAGCAGCATATTTGGAGGTAGCTGTTAACATCTTGTCTGACTTATTGACGATTTATTGGTGATATTTATGGTGAAAAACAGAAAAAGTCGTTTACCATTTTTTTGGATGACTTGCAGGCTCAACAGAATAAAGCAAAGGAACAGCAGCAGCTGCAAATGCAGCAGTTGCAACTTATGCGTCAAGCTCAGCTTCAAAGAAGGGATCCTAATCATCCTCCTCTTGGCGGTACTGTGAATGCTATTTCTTCTGAAGGTATGCTTGGGCAACCTACTGCCAGTGCATTGGCTGCAAAAATGTATGAGGAACGGATGAAACACTCTAACCCAATGGATACTGAGACATCCCAACCACTTATAGATGCTAGAATGGCCCTTTTGAAGTCAACAACAAGTCATCCTGGGTAAAATCATCAGTGCATTTTATATAACTACAAACACATTAAGTTCTTGTAAACATAAATACTGATGTGTTTGGTCTCTTTTGCCAAACAGTCAGATGGTTCAAGGGAATACTGGAAGTGTGACTGCAGCTTTGCAGCACATGCAGGCTCGAAATCAGCAAACTCCTGTAATCGCTTGCATTACCCTGCTTCATTTAGGTTTCCTATATTTCTTCTTTACTCCATTAGTTTAAGATGCTGATTACTTTCCTTTTTTTACTTAAAATAAAACTCAGCAGGACATTAAAAGCGAAGTCAACATGGGCACAATGCAAAGATCTTTGCCCATGGATCCTTCTTCAATTTATGGCCAGGGAGCAATGCAGTCAAAACCAGGAATAGTAAATCCAGGTTAGGAGAAAAAATTATTTAAGAATATGTTGATTTTTTGTTAAGATGGCGATTCCGTAATTTTGTATCATACAAAAAAAAAAAAAAGCTTTGAAGCATGTTAAGGAAGTAATTTAGTTAGTTCTGCGCTTTTAGGTGTGGTTTTCTGCTCTATTTCCTTTTTTCCACATTATAGTTGTTTAGATTATTTTCTAATTCTTTTGTTATATTTAGGACTGAATCCAGGTGTTGGTGGTCTCACATTGAAAGGATGGCCTTTAACTGTAAGTTCTGCAATGCACTTGAATGTTTTTTTGACCCACCTATCAATGTATTTGACCCAGCTTAAATTTAAATATCAAATTATCTAGGGTATAGATCAAATTCGACCAAGTTTAGGGGCACAAGTTCAAAAACCTCTCCTTCAAACTGCAAACCAGTTCCAGCTTTTGCCCCAACAACAGCAACAACTCTTGGCACAGGTTCAGGCACAAGGAAATATTACCAGTTCACCAATGTACGCTGATATGGATCCTCAACGGTTGAGGGGATTAGCTAGAGGTAGTTTGAATGCAAAAGATGGCCAACCTATTGCAAATGATGGATCGATTGGTTCTCCAATGCAATCCACTTCATCTAAGGTATTATTGGTCCTATTTCATTGGCGTCATGCTTTATGAAATGGGAAATCCGACACCACAAAGCATACTTGAATCTTACCATCATAAGTCCTTTTTGCAATGAATTTATTTTATTTTGATGATGCCCACTTCCCCTGGTTTTTATACATGATAAGTGAATTGTCTTTGTGTGAATGCAGAGCACCACTGAATATACATTTCCCCCCATCCTTTCTTATTTTTTGGTATTTGCTAAGTACTATATGTTCCTGCCCCAAACAGTGAACAACTATTCCTTCAGTTACTATTTATACCATCATCAGAATAAGAAAGTTTTTTAAAGATGAAAGTAAATTATAAAGCCTGGGGCTGTTGTTCATGTTTAAGTGAAAACGTTGGAGGCATCAGATTTGGTTGGATTATAACCTAATACAGTACAATGGTGTCATAAAATCTATGTAGCTGATCATACTTAGTGGAATAAAGCTTTGATGTTGTATAACCTTACTTTGATGACAAAAATGATGCAGGAGAACGGTTTCTTTCCTTCCTTTTTTTTGGGGGTTGGGGGGGGGATAGTAAGTAGAAAGGAGGGAAATAGAGGAAAGTGAATGGGAAGTGGAAGGAACAGAAGAGAATTTGATCCAGACTCTGAAGATATTTTCTCCTCCTATCAAAAGGCCCCCAGGATAATTGTAAGGGCTTTATATAGAGCCTGTGGGATAATTCCTCCTACCTTTAAAATTAAAAGCATAATAATAAAACAAAAGTAATATAATATTAATTTCTAATAGTAGTCTTATTTAAATATCATTTACTATGTTGACCTTTAATGCCTAATTTACTTAGAATTAATGATAATATTATCTTTCCTGATCTCTTCTGATCCTCCCTCACAGAACTTTTGGGATAATGAGTTCTTGACATGATTAAGTGGTCAGAATACAAGTTTGGCCCTTGAGACCCATACTCCCAATGTAATTGAATTCCAGAGCAACATGTAATACCTGTTTGTTGTTCAGCCTTCAAGGCCAAAGGGCTTTTGTGAGTGTGTTGGAGGGAGGGGAGTTGAGCCCCCCCAACCCCCCCCCCCCAGCAGGGGTTGTTCAAGTTTTATCTCATGATACTGTTTGAACGTTCTCATATTAGCTTTGCCTTTTGGGAGTTGATAGCTCTTGACAAAATGAGCCCAGCACTCGGAAAATTAAGATAATAGCTATGAAACTGTTCATTATGAGTGATCAAATCTCTGGTGAAAAAAATAGGAGATTAACAAATCAATAAAATATGGGAGGTTCTGGTGTAGTAAAATCTGCAAGAAATTTAAGAATCTTCTAATTTTGCATATGTCATCCACCGGCTTTGTATATTTTTTTCATTTAACTGACTGTTAACATTTTTTATTTATGATTTACTCATCTGTGAAATTCCATCTGCTTTTTAATTCCAAGTTAGGTTGCTGTTGGTTGATGTGGTGTTGTGTTTTTCATGCAGATGAACATGCCGCAGATGCAACAATCTACCACTCAGCAACAGCAAGATCCTTTGCACCCGCAGCAACTGCAGCAGGTTTGTTTCTATCTTTACTTTTATCACTTTGGTTACTTTAACTTTGGTTTTTCTGATACTAATGTAAGCTAGCAGTTTATATTCATATGCTTTTTCTGAATGCTGTGACTGTTATTTATTTATTACTAGAATAACCGGAAAAGAAAAGGGCCTACATCTTCAGGAGCTGCCAACAGCACTGGTACAGGAAACACAATTGGCCCTTCTAATTCCCAGCCATCAACCCCATCTACTCATACTCCTTGTGATGGAGTAGCCATGGCTGGTAGCTTGCAGAATGTTGGTGGTGTATCTAAAGGTTTGATGATGTATGGTGCTGATGGCACAGGTGGTCTTGCATCGTCCACAAATCAACTGGTAAATAAAATTGAATATGTAACTTGCATAACCTGGGAAACAAGTTATGTAGAATCTGCTACATATGTTGCTGGAATAAAAATGCTTGTTGTAAGGAAAGAGTTTAGTACTACCTTGCATCGAGGAAACTAGGAATAGGAGAATGAAACACGTTTCTTGCCATTTCTGGCCAATTTTATTGCTGAAAACGTTTAACTTTTGAACAAAACATGTTAGAAAAATTCTTGTTTGGGATGCTTCATTACATATTCTTAGCACTACTAGACCTTAAGGACAACGAAAAGGTTGACTTTAATCTAGTTATTTCAACTTATGTTTGCCGAAGTTGATTATATTCATGCTAAAATCAATGGTTTCTTAAATTATGTTGATAACATTGATTAAGTGTTTGTAGCATATATAATTTTGCTTCTAGACTTGCAGCATTTAAACTTTCACTTTATTTTCTTTGCAAATTTTTAAAATTTTTTCTCAATTATATTTTATGCTGAAGCTTCTTATTCGCTAAAACCAGCACTTGACATGTCACATTCTTTTAGTTGCAGGATGACATGGAACGTTTTGGAGATGTTGGCTCCTTGGATGATAATGTGGAGTCATTTCTTTCACATGATGATGGTGATGGAAGAGATTTGTTTGGCACCTTGAAACGGAACACTTCTGAGCACACAACAGATTCTTCAAAAGGTAATTTCATACTCATTGTTTTAATATATGCATGTCTGATGTGACCCTAATGCTAACAAGCTTTTAACAAGACTGAAAAGATTAGAAAATAACAACACAAATGCTTAAGAGTAATAAGACTGATATAAAAAATTAAAAATAACTATTACAGCCAGATTACAACACAAACAATCACAATGAACAAGAAATACAAGCACACATTTAGATACAACTCTCACAACACAAACTGAGAACATAGACACAAGCTTGCCAATCTTTCGAGAGGATTGGCCCTCTCCACTTCAAAGGCCTTAGCCCTTAGCCACTATTTTTCAAAATTCTCCTCCCTTCCTGCTTGAACCAAATGGAAGATTTATAGACTGAAATTATGACTCACAATCACCAACCATAGGCTTTGACCATAGCCATAATAGCTGGTAATGCATGCCTTGTGGGCTGGCCTGCACCGGCTTGTGGGTTTGGGGTTCAGCCCGCCTCCCAACGAGCTGCTTTTCAACATCTCGAGCCCGCCAACCCATCAAACATTTTTTAAAAAAAAATAAAATTATTTTTTTTTTGTTGCCCAAGAAACTGCATAATCACATGATTCTCTTCCCACCTATAAATTTTCAATAAGGACATTTTTAAGTTTTCCAAAAAATATATGTACTAATGTGTTGTTATAATTTTAAATATAGTACTATAGAAAATTGATATGAAAAATATTTTATACTATTTTTGAATGTTTTAGGTATTGTTTATCATACTTTGTAAAAATTAGAGATGAAAAAGGTAAAAAATATAAAATATATTATTTTTAAAATAAAAAAAAAGTCAGCCCGCCAAGCCATACTACAGCCACCCTATCTTCTATTTCTTTCTTCCAAATGGTAAGTCAAAGTGTGGACCATCAAAAGTTATCTTTCCCTTTTCAATGTTTCATGTACTGTCCTAATTTTTCAAAAAGGGTTCTAACAATGTCACATTGATCTGTTTGGTGGTTTGATGTCTTTTATTTCAGGCTTTTCCTTCAGTGAAGTTGGCTCCATACGCAAGAGCAATGGCAAAGTTGTTTGTTGTCACTTCTCATCAGATGGGAAGTTATTGGCCAGTGCTGGACATGACAAGAAGGTAGTATGGATTTTATTTTTTATGTGGAACTTCAAAGGCTTTCCTTTCATTCCATTTTAAATTTACAAGAGAATCTGTATATTTAATGCTTTACAATGATGCATAATAGCCATGAGCCATTGTCCATGATGCGACCACTTCCAGCACCTATGTTTAAATAAATAAATGTATGCTGTATTTACAAGGCATTTCTCCTTTAGAATACATAGACGCTCATTTCCCCCCTGTCAGTAGGTTTTCCTGTGGAACATGGAGACATTGCAAGCGGATAGCACTGCAGAGGAACACACACTTATTATTACTGATGTTCGCTTCAGACCAAATTCATCTCAGCTTGCAACTTCTTCATTTGATACAACTGTGCGGCT
>JANTPZ010010528.1:0-10924 GCA_025593235.1 Vachellia pachyceras | reverse complement strand
AGGGAAAAGAAGGAGAATGGTTCTAGGGGAATGGAGATGAAGGGATTTGGGAAGATAAGGCGTAGGCTTCTTTAGCGGGAGAGTGTCGTGGAATAGTGTGGAAACCACCAGTGAAGTAGCAGTCGCCATATCTGTCTGGACAGCAGAAGCTGTCTGCTCTGCCAGTGGATTGACTTGAGTCGCGGGTGATGGGTCCCTTCACTACTAGAGAGTATAGTTTTGATGCCTGAAATTCACGTCCATTTTTAAAAATAGGGAGTAAAAAATGAAGACGGTGAACTTTTGACGCCCTATATGTTAAATAGGACACCAAAAGTTCAACTTTGGGACTTTCGGTGCCCTATTTTACATATAGAGTGCTATAAATTACACTTTTGACGTCTTATATTATATATAGGACACCAAAAATCTGTCTTTGGCGTCCTATACATTATATAGGACGCCAAAAGTTAGACTTTTAGCGCCCTTTACAGATTGTAGGGCGTCAAAAGCCCCATATTTAATTTAAAAACTCACACACAAACCCTCATCGCCGCGCTGCTGGTCTTCTGTCTTTGTCTCTCGCAACATCGCCCCTCCATCTCTCCATTTTCTTCGCTGCCCTTCCAACTCGTTGACAGGCAAATGGAATGGAGGTTGCTGCGTTCGTGTGTGTCTTCCTCCTCGGCGTCTCTGTTCCTTCTCTTAGTCTCGTCCAGTCGTGCGTAAGGGAGAGAGAGTGGAGGTGGCGAGCAGAACGAGTGAGGACGGCTGCGTCGGCGTGAGGTGAGAGTTCTCCCAAGGGTGGTCTGCTGGTGCGTGGAAATATGGTGGCTGCTCGCTCGTCTCCTTCTGTCTTCTCTCTGGTGCCGAGAGGAATGAATAAGAATGAAGAAATTCATGGCGTCTCTGGGTGAGAAGGTAGAGAATGATGATGGAATGGTGATACCGTCGGGTCTCGTGCGTGGGTGGCCTGGAAATCTCCCTTTTGCGCGGCTGTGGTCAGTGAGGGAGGAATGGATGAAGGATGGAGAAAGCTGAGGATCAGTTGCTGTGACCTTTGTTGCTGTGATTTCCATCCATGGCCGGCGTTTTGTTTTTACTTTCTTTTTTTAATTTTTCTGGATGGTATTATATTAGTTGGTTTTGTAACTTGTGTTGCGTTGCAAAAACTTACAGGAAGTGAGGAAGCAGACGCACGTCGTATCCCACTTTGAAGAAGGAAAAGGCGTACAGAAGTATGAAGTCCATGTTTCTGGTTGATTTTCCTGTAATGGAAGCGGTTAGGAATGTGAATGCTTTAGATCCTGTAACTCTCATACCTATCGATGTAGTAAAGGGGTGAACGGGACGGTTTTTTAAAAAAATACCTACGGCGCCTTACATCATATAGGGAGTTGTATGCCTTAACTTTCTACTTCCCTCACATATACACCCCCTCCAGAAAGGGCGTCAATTGAGTTAAAAATAGAGCGTAAAAAGTACCTTTTGTTGCAGTGCTTTTTTTAAGGGCATTTGAGACATTGCACAATTGAAATGTAGTACAAAAAGGTCCTATGTGACTTGAGAATAATTATCAGAATGTTTGGAACCTTTTTGTGGTTAAATGGCTTAGCTGGGAATTTTCCCATATATATATATATATATGAAGGGGGACGACGCCTTTAATTTAATAAAATAGAGAAGAAGCAAAGTGGGTGTCAGTGACGTGACGGGTACCCTTTAATTACCCATCGCCTCGACGTCACATCATCATAAAAGGCAATGCATCATCTCCTTTATCTACTCCCGGCTTCATAGCTAAGTTTTTAATCATTTCATTTTGCAATAATTTTATCCGAGTATATAAAATTTTATAATAATGATTTTCATATATTTTTAAATAATTTTTTTGACAAAATTACTTCTTCAATATTTATCTAAATATTAATATATTTTACTAAAATGCATTCAAAATCCAATGGTTTAAACAAATATATATGCATTCTGTCAAAATGCATTCTAAATCTAACAGTTTATTCAAATATAAATGTATTTTAAACAAAATCATTTTTCAAAATATATTTTGGGTAATGGTTAGTCTCCCCACGGTTTTCTAAATGGACTCACCATCACAAAAGAGAACATGTCGTCTCCTTCCTGAAGTATTTCCCATCAGTAGCAGGGTGATCGGTGATTACTTCATAGCATGAGTTTATGTTTTGGAATCATTTAAATTAGTCAAACATTTGACTGTATGTTTGAGAATTCCGTTTGGAAAAAGGAGTTTACATATTTTACAGATTTCAAGATGATTTTACTATAGATTTCAAAATGGTTTTTACAAATTTCAAAATGGTTTTGTCTTGACATGCTTATACCATTGGGGAAACAGTGTTCCCAAACAAGGGTGCTTTTAGGTTCAAACTTTAAGCTTACAACTATACTAGAGCTGAGGTTATTATAATTAATTTATTTTATATGTTTGAGTAAATTATATTATAATTTCTATTTTTAGTTATGTATTGTGAATTCTACTTTTATACTCACATATTTGAATTAGTTAAATGAGAAATATTTTTGAAAGAATATGTTTTGCTTGAATATATGTCGAACTGTTTTAGAAATTATCTTTATTTTAAAAGAATATTTGTGATTGAAATATTAGGTGATATTGAAGTAGTTGAATGAACTTATAATGATTGAGATTATGCTATATCGGCGATTGCCTTCATATCACAATGATTGATCTGATAATATTTTATCAAGTTAAATTGTAGAATTATGTGGGATTTTATCAAATTAATTGAATTTAAATGTATTATTTATTGATGTTGGCAAAAAATGTATTATTTAATGCAAGTAAATGTGGTGTATGCCCTGAGGCCTCCAAAAGCATGCATGTTTGGGAATCCCGTTTCTCCACGGTATATGTAAGCTAAGATAAAACCATCTTGAAATCCGTAAAAACCATCTTGAATTCTTTAAAAGCCATCTTGAAATCAATAAATTCTTCTTAAATTTTGTAAAATCTTCTCAGAATCCATAAACTCATTTCTCCTAATGAATTCCCAAATACACATCGCCAACATCTTTTCCTTGCAACATCGTCATCACCATTTTCATCTCTCCATCATCCATCACCACCACCATCATCACTGTTTTCTTTTTCATCATATTCATCTACTCCTTCCGGACTCCATTTATCTCCCGGCTCTAATAGAACGCACCTCCACCTCCATTCTGCCATTTTCATTTCAGATTACCATAGCCGAAGGGTTATGTGGTGTTGCAACTTAGCAACTGCATGCGTGGCTGAGCTTGATGCTTCTTGGGTATGGATTATGGTTTGTTAGCGCAGTCAAGAACACACACAGCCATCAGGCCCAAACGCAACAGCATCCCAAGAGTTAAGCATCTAGTCCATTATATTTTCATTACCAACCGTGTATAAGCCTGCCCAATGGAATATTCCAGAGGGCCTTTATCTCCACTATATATGTGGCAACATTGTAATGAAAGCGTATGAAAAACAAATACAATGAATTGTCAGTATTTGCCTTACGTCTCTGCTCTTTAACCCTTATCTCTGATATGGTATCAGAGCTCGTAGCGACACCGCCATGGCCGATCCCACCAAAAGTCCCGCCTCACACTCCTCCACCTTAGACAACACCCCTAACAATCCACCTCTCCTCCCCCAACAATCCAACGTCTCTTATTTCATTACCATTAAACTTCACTCTGAGAACTATCTTGTATGGAAAGCCCAAATGCTTCCCTACCTTTATGGCCAGTGATATTTTTGCTTCATAGATGGCTCCTGTCCAGCCCCTCCTTCCAAACTCAACGATGGCACCCCAAACCCATCCTATATCAAATGGCTTGAGCAAGACCAGCTTGTTCTTTCTTTACTCATTTCTTCTCTATCTGAAAACTCATTGATCAGGTTATTCATCATAAAAATTCCAGAGCTATGTGGTTCGCCCTTGAAACCATGATTTCCCAGCAATCTCAGGCCAAATACCTTCAACTTCATCAACAGTTAACTCACATTAAGAAAGGCAGCGAATCCATCTCAGAATACTTTCAAAAATCCACTCTTATTGCTGACTCTCTTGCAGCCACAGGAAACCCTGTCTTTGATCAAGCACGCCTTAATCAGCATCACCAACCACCCATTTCAGCAAACCTTGCTCATTCTATTGGACTTTTACCAACACATCCTTCTCGTGGTGCCTGTTTTCCTTTTCGAGGCCGTGGAGGCCACTACTTCTCTAGTCATGGCCGAGGAAATCGTGCTCCTGGACGCTTCTTTCATCCTCACAGACACACAGGACGTGCCAATTCACAATATACTTCCTTCACTACTTGTGCTCTCTATCAAAACTCAGACCATACTGTTGTTCACTGTCCTCATCGTTATGATCCTCACTACCATTCTCCTTTCTCCATAAACTTCTCTGCATTGTCTCACACGACTGATGACACTTTATGGTATCCTGACAAAGGAGCCACAAACCACATGACACCTGACCTATCCAAACTGAGCATTCATTCTAATCCTTACGAAGGTCGAGAAGTTGTATTTGTTGGTGACGGCAACCCAGTTTCCATTCAACACACTGGCTCTGGACAGATTTTATCTACCATTGGCACTTTCCTTCTCTCTAATTTACTTCATGTTCCTCATATGTCTAAAAATCTTCTATCAGTTGCTCAATTCTGTTTTGATAATAACGTGTTTTTTGAATTTCGCTCTCATTGTTTCTTTGTGAAGGACTCTCAAACCCATCAAATTCTTCTTCAAGGGCCCAGTGTTGATAATCTCTATCCCCTTCAAGGTCTTTCTCTTCATCCACACATCAGTACCTGTCTAGGTGTATGTACGTCCTTGGCTCAATGGCACAATCGTCTCGGCCATCCTTCCATTCGCACAGTCAAAGCTATTATCACCAAAAATGCGCTTCCAGTTTCAAACATGACAGCTCCCTCTGAGTGTTCAACTTGTAGAAGTTCCAAGAGTCACCGCTTACCATCACCCATTTCTGACCATCATTCATCAGCTCCTCTAGCACTTATTTTTTGTGATGTTTAGGGCCCATCCCCTATCATTTCCATTGAAGGTTTTCGTTATTATGTTTCATTTGTAGATGACTTCTCAAGATATACATGGTTTTTTCTCATGTGTACCAAAAATGAGGTCCATTTCATTTTTCTTCAATTTAAGGCACTTGTTGAAAATCTACTAAATCACACAATCAAATCAATTCAAATTGACTGGGGTGGGGAATTTTGTCCCCTACATAAACTTTTTTCCTCCCTTGGCATCCAACACAGGATAACATGTCCTCATACTCACACACAAAATGGAATGGTTGAGCGTCGTCATCGCACTATTGTTGAAAAAGGCCTTGTTCTTTTATCCCACTCACACACACCACGCCAATACTGGTCTCATGCCTTCTCAACAGCCACATATCTGCTTAACAGAACAACCATGCGCACGCTCCAATATTCCAGTCCATTTGAACGTTTATTTTCAACAAAGCCATACTACACCTTTCTACGTATTTTTGGCTTTGCTTACTAGCCCAATTTGAGACCTTATAATCACAACAAGCTTAAACCACGCTCCATTCAATGTGTATTTATCGGATATAGCCCAAATCACGTCGGATACCTTTGCTTATACCCACCAACGGGCCAAATATACATCTCAAGGGACGTGCATTTTGATGAGGGGCACTTCCCTTTTGCCTCTCCCACACCATCGTCACCCACATATTTAGGCCCAATTACCTCTCTTCCATTTATTTCCCCAGCCCACAATGCATCCGTTCAACCAACACGTACCAACCCACCCACTCCCAGTCACTCACCACATCCCTCCTCTGCCACGCGTCCTTCGTCCTTTCCACCTGCCCTACCTTCCTCTTCACCTGACACACAAACCCACCCTACTACCATCAATCCAGACACTAGTCTCTCACCTCCCTATGTACCCACCCCCTCTCCCCCTACTGACACCATGACCTCACCGTCTTCTTCCTCCACCTCGAGCTCCTCCATTTCTTCTGCACCCACAAATCGTACTATCTCTCTTTATCCTATGATAACCTGTTCCAGAGCTAATATTTCCAGGCCCAAGCTATTTATTAACGGTACTATTTTGTGGCCCCCATCATGTGCTTTCTCTACTTCAGTCGCTGTCTCTGTTCCCACCTCTGTTGTCGATACCTTCAAGTCTCCACAATGGCGGACATCAATGGCAGAAGAGTTTCAAGCCTTCTTGGACACAAATACCTGGAGCCCGGTTCCTCCGTCTCCATCACAAAATCTATAGGTTGTAAATGGATCTTCCGCATAAAATATGCTCCGTCTGGATCTATTGACAGGTTCAAAGCTCGTCTCGAGCCAAGGGATTTCATCAACAAGCTGGTATTGATTTTTCAGAAACATTTTCTCCAGTTGTAAAGCCAGTCACGGTACACTTACTTCCCTCTGTTGCTGTTGCTTGTGGCTGGTCATTGCGTCAACTTGATATTCAAAACGCCTTTCTCCATGGCACTCTCGATGAAGATGTGTACATGAACCAACCCCTGGGCTTTGTCCATCTTGACTACCCTCACTTCGTCTACAAATTAAATCGCTCTCTGTATGGTCTCAAACAGGCTCCACGAGCCTAGTTCTCATGCTTGAGTAATCGTCTTCTGCAGCTGGGCTTCTTGCCCTCACGGTCTGACCCTTCACTATTCACTTTTCATTCATCTGTTTGTCAATTATATATGCTCATTTATGTTGATGATATCATTGTTACTGGTTCTTCTCATTCCACCATCATGGACTTAATCAAAACTCAACAGTTTCATTTTCCCATCAAAGATTTAGGCAATCTTCATTATTTCCTTAGCATTGAAATTACCCCTGTATCTACTGGCATTATCTTGTCACAAATCTGCTCACTCGTTCCAATATGCTTCATTCTCATCCTGTTAATACTCCTATGGCTATAAACTACAAATTAGATACTCATAGTGACCCCTTTTCTAATCCCACCCTTTATCGGAGCATTGTAGGCAATCTTCAATATCTCTCCTTCACACGCCCTGATCTCTCATTTGCTGTCAATAAGGTTTGTCAGTTCATGCATGCTCCCATTATTCATCACTGGTTAGCTGTAAAACGTATTCTTCGCTACCTCTGTGGTACCTGCTATTATGGGATTCATCTCTCTCGTTCAGCTCCTTTTACTCTTTCCTCAACCACTGCCTTTGTTGCTCCCAACACTTTCAATGTTTATTCTGATGCTGACTGGGGTGGTTGTCCAGTTGACTCTAGCTCCACTGCTAGGCACCTAATCTTTTGTGGCTCCAATCTAATTTCATGGAGCTCCAAGAAACAACCAACAGTCTCTCGTTCTAAGTATAGAAGCTGAATATCGTGCTCTTGCCAATGCAACCAGTGAATTAATTTGGGTTCAGCAATTACTCCGTGAACTTCATATCCAACTACATAAAGCTCCTGTATTGTATTGTGACAATCTTGGAGCCACTTACTTAGCTGCTAACCCTGTCTTCCATTCTCGGGAAAAACACATTGCCCTTGACTAGCATTTTGTTCGTGAAAGAGTTGCAGCCAAGGATGTTCGAATTGCCATCATTTCTTCTCATGACCAACTGGCTGATATACTTAAAAAACCTCTTGTCATCAATCATTTTCTCACTCTTCGTTCGAGTCTCACTATCTAAGCTTTACCATTCGACTCTTAGGGGGATGTTAGCACAGTCAAGAACATACTCAGCCATCAGGCCCAAACGCAACAGTAGCCCAAGAGTTAAGCATCTAGTCCATTATATTTTCATTACCAACCGTGTATAAGCTTGCCCAATGGAATATTCCAGAGGGCCTTTATCTCCACTATATATGTGGCAACATTGTAATGAAAACGTATGAAAAACAAATACAATGAATTGTCAATATTTGCCTTACGTCTCTGCTTTTCAACCCTTATCTCTGATATGGTTTGAGTTGCAGAGCTATTCATTCAGTTTAATCTTTTGCTTTTGTTTAATTTTGAGCCTGTGGTTGTCATTGGATTATCTTTGCGATACATCATATTGTATTGGATTGTTGCTGCTCGTTTGACTTATTTAGTTATATTTTCACAGTTGATTAGATGAGATTACATTTTCTTTAGTGATGTGTATAATTAAATTCAATCAATTAGAATGTCACGATAGTGCATTCATGTAGGCAAAACAAGTACAATAATTTAATTCAAATCACACATCAAATGATGTTTTAGTGACACTTTTAAGTAATGGCTATGAATGTAATAGTATGAGTAATTATTGCTTAAAAGTGTTAGACCCAATGCGATTGCTTGGATTTTCCTTTAGATTTGATAATTATAGAACTCCCATTATTTTAATTAAACTATAATTTGGCAAAAAAAATTGAACAATGATAGTCATTTATCCATTTCAAAAGCGTTTGTCATACAATTCATACCAAGTTAGCTGGAGACCTTGAACTATCATAAAATTGAACTATGGCAGTCACTTATTGTCAAGGCCCCAACTCAAATATAAACGGAGACCTTGAGCCATGGCAATAACCTTTGCAATAGCTCATGGAGCTATTGTGAGCTTAAAACTGAAACGAACAATCCACATGTCTTCTATTCCTCAAGCAAAGCCACCGTAACCACTTTGGCCAGAGTTTAGAATTGAACCATTGACCTCCAAATGGTGTAAGGGATTTTCTCGTTGCTGTAATGTAGACCTGAGAAAAAGGAAATAAGGGTTTCTTTAGATTAAAATTTGCAAAAGTAACTTTTATCCTAACAAGTTTTTGTAAACTATAATTGTATTGGAAGATAATTAATATAATGTGATTTCTATTTGAATTCACTTTCATAAGAAAATCAATTGAAGAAATTGAAACTTGTTGCACACATAAAAAGAAGCATGCATTATATCTATATACTTTAGTAACTTTAAGAAAAATATAATAACAAAATTATAATTGTTAAAATAAAGAGTTAACAAAAAACAATGTTGACATTAAAATTTTAAATGTACCCTAAAAAAATCAAATACTAATATATTTAAGGAATTAAAGAATTTTATAATTTTAAAATAAATATATTAAAATTAAATTACAATTGTTAAATGATTATATGTATAATGTATCCACCCATTCATCCATTTATTTATTTATTTATTTTTCTATTTTCATTTCTAATGCCTACAAATTTCCATCAACACAGCCCAACCAAACCCATATGGCAAAAAAGTCAGCTTCACCAAGGGTTAGAGGACAAACAAGCCCTAGCAACAATTTAGGACATTATATGGAAGTCCAATGAACAATAACATTTACGGAGTTTGAGATAAAACCTAGGTTTGGAGATTAGATTTTGGCAACGGATTCCAAGATAAAACCTAAGTTTTGAAAAAGGTGATTGTTTTTGGAAAGTTATTGTGAGAATAGCTTATACGAATTTTGAGGTAAAAAGTAAGTAGGAAAAAGGAAAGAGAAAGAAAGAAAAAAGAGGAAAGAAAAAATTTATTATGAAAGAGTGTGATTTAACAAGAAAATAACTTTTTCGAAATCTATATTTCAAATATAGCTTTTGTAACAAAACTTAAGTTTTAAAAAAATATAAGAACTTGGACAAAACATTAGTTTTGTAGCAAAATCTAGATTTTGCCATAAAACTTAATTTTTGAAACAAATTCTCAAACGAGTCCTTGATTAGTGGTGGAAACTATTTTTAAATCTAATTTACAATTTACGATATAAGTATATAAAAAGATTTTTATCTTGACTTGTATAAACATGATTTTGTAACACCATAACAAGTAGGTTCAAGGTAACTTTCTACATGCCATTAGTCCAAACAAAAATCTAAACAATCTCTAAATATGATCACTAAACAATTCATGAACAAAAATCAGAAGGTGACAATTTCTACAACAGGTTAGGGTGTGTTTGGAAATTCCGTTGGGAGAAAGGAGTTTATAAATTCCGAGGTATTTTACGGATTTCAAGATGGTTTTGCAAATTTCAAAATGATTTTTATGGATTTCAAAATGGTTTTACAGATTTCGAGATGGTTTTGTCTTGACTTACGTGTACCGTTAGAGAAACGGTGTCCCCAAAAAAGCACTTAGAGATGGTGATGAATGAGGATCAAGGAGGCTTCTCAGAGGGAAATGATAATTACTGCAAATTCATTGGTTTGTGGGAAAGGCAAACTAGAATGTGCTGCACTTACCAAGGGGGAAAGGTTCATCACACGTGGGCCCATCGTCTCGCTTGCTGTAATAACCCGGGTAATCTTCTTTCTTGAATTCCACACACCCAATTGGCCACAGAAGGTTTTGAATCCCTAGAACATCTATGCACTAGTCATCGAAGGTGACCGGGGCTGAATTCAAATCTGCAGGAAAACGCAAAATATTGAAAAAAAATACCTTTAATTTTTTTAAAAAAATTGAAAAACTACTACATGCGGATTTCAAATCCGTAGGTAATTTACCTGCAGATTTTAAAATCTGCAGAAAAAGTAAATTTAAAAAAATTGAAAAAAAAATTACCTTTAATTTTTTAAAAAGAAAATTGAGAAAAAAACCTGCCAAACAAAAATTCGTAGGTATACCTTCTGTCCACAATTTAAAATGATTTTTAAAAACCCATTCCAAAATTCTTCACCGTTTCCAGCAACAAGTTTGTGTTCCCTATCAAGCAGCAGGTCATTGTGTTCTTCATCACTGGGTTGTAAAGCTCAGGGTACCTGATTAGCTCCAATGACGATGATGACCTGCTCTTTTGGTTTATCAGGACCTGCAGAATGGGGTCCATGGTTCGCTCCAAGTACGAGAATGGAGCGAGGGAGATTCAAGGTAGGATGTTGGTACAGGCCAGTGGAGCTGCGAGGAAGGAAGGGAAAATGAGA
>JANTPZ010010527.1:0-11096 GCA_025593235.1 Vachellia pachyceras | reverse complement strand
GACATGAAACCTGGGCTTGCAGAAATGAAGAATGCCATTGTGGTACCCCATATCGCATCTGCTTCCAAGGTAATGCTTTCCTCTTATATTTTGCCAAAAGCTTCCCGTATGTTACGTATTCTCTTTCAAGGGTGACAAATTGTAAGAGACATCAAAATTACTTCATCTTTGTTCGCAGTGGACCCGAGAGGGAATGGCAGCACTGGCTGCTCTGAATGTTCTGGTATGTTTTGTCATCTGAGAATGGATCTCTGGCTTTTGGATAATAATGTCACAGTAAAGAATTGTTTTAAATAACGAAATATGAAACTTGACAGAAAACAACGCCACCACTGTTCTGCTATTGTTGATTTCTAGCAGCAGTGGGTCCACCGCTATACGACACCTACCGGATTTAGATATATTTCTGTAATGAATATAATTTGTCTGTGACTTGCGCAGAAAGAAACTGATACTTGCTACAAATACAGGGGAAAATTAAAGGCTATCCGATCTGGTCCGATCCAAACAAGGTTGAACCCTTCCTCAATGAGAACGCTCCTCCTCCCGCTGCATGTCCTAGCATTGTTAATGCCAAAGCCCTGGGTATGATATCACGCACACGCACACTCGCACTTGAACTAGATATTTTTGAACAGCCTGTTGAAGACGAACGATGTGGTTTATTTCTCAATGCAGGTTTGCCAGTTTCAAAGCTGTAGGATGCAGGCATGACTTCAAGAGCAAAAAGTGAACCAAATTTTTGCATGTCGAGTTGGGCTCGGGTAACATCATGAAATAATTACCTTAGGAGAGCTCTGGCATGTTCCTGTATGTACGACTGAATCTGATGACACGGTGCATGCATAACTTATGTCTTATAATACTAGCTTCTGCTTGTTTATATTATTTTCAAAGATTAAGCATGAATGAAGTTATGAATCAAGGAATATAGTAAACAAAAATAAAAGAAAGAAAAACAGTTATCTTTTTTCCTTCAGTCATGAAACACATCATTTCAGCATCTGCTTCCATGCCTGCGTAGAAGGATAGATTGGCAAGTCGGCATCTACTTTAATTTTAGGCGTTCGAGGTTGATTATCAAATGAGTTAAATAAAAAATGATTTCAAGAATGGACAAGTGATTCTTGCATTTGGATGTGTAATCTTTTTTTAAAAACTTATTTTGTCATGGATAATTATAAAAATGAAGTAGATTCTTGATCAAACTTGGAATGGAGACATGGAAAGTGTTTTAGCCAGAAAGTGATCAGAAATCCTAAAATCATCGGTCTTTGACGCCAAGAGGGACGGGGAAACTTGTGGGGTGGAGCTTGCAGGCAGCGATGGATGAATTTGTGAACCAGACCAGACTTGATTTGAGTTTAACTTCTTCACGTGTTGGTTTCCACGACTCCACAGTCCACAGCAACAAAGCTGAACTTGTGTGCGGTGCCAAGTTGCCTAAATTCTAAACCCGCTTACTATGTGGTGAATGCATGGAATAGAGTCAACCAGAGAAGGCTTGAACTCAACGAAAATATGGTGACTTGTGGCAATCACGGCAGTTGGGAATGAGGAAATACAAAGGGAAGGAGGAAACAAGGCAAGTGAGAGGAGTGGTGAGCTGGTATGGATAAGAGGACTGTTATCATGAAATTTGAAACGGCAAAAGCATGTAGTACTCCTCCAACAACAACAACAACAACAACTCTAACTACAACCACCACCACCAAACCTTTGCCTTTTATCCTTCACTTGTCTCTTTCTCTTCCACCTCATCCCATCACTCCTCCATCTTGTTCATTTTCAGCGACGGTCCCACGTTGGGCCACTCCCTCCAAATCATACAATTTTACAGCCTGGACTCATTTCACTTGCATGCTCATGTATCCTCCTAGTAGGAAGAGTCCCTTCATCATTCACCTTGTAGCCCACCTCCTTCATGAATGGTAGGCGGCAAATTCGACATGCTTATAATATCATAATGTTAGTGTGTCTCCCTCTAATTTGGGAAAGAAGAAGAAGAAGAAAGAGAGCCCCATGAAGGATATTGATTTGTTTTTTAAACCGGAGGGTTAGACATTAGTGGCATGAGGTCACAAACAATATAGAACCTAAGAAAATGCCACTCACAATGGGAGTTTTCATGCCCAAGGCCATTTGACAAGTGCATTGATTCAGACATGAGTTGGACCAAGAGACGAAGGGACAGGTAAGAGGAGGATCCGCTTTGCATAGAGACGCATCAGCATCACTTCCCATACCATTATTTGTTGGTTCATTTCCCAATTTCGGCAATCCCTCCTTCCTTCTCTTTCTTCCCCCCGTGCCCTCATTTGCAACATTTATGTGATATGAAAATCAATCACTGATGGTTATCCACTCATGGTAGAGTCCATACTGTAGCGCTTAGAGAGAGAGAATGGGGTTGTCACCTTCAACCTTGTGCCCATTTGGATGTGACCAACCAGAGGATCTGATGCACCTCCTGCGAGATTGTTGAATGTTGTCCATCGTTGGAAGTCAGTTGTGGAACTTGAATAGTGGACGTCCTTCATGCTTGAAGGAGCTGAACGGATTGAGTGTAATTTGAAACCAAAGGCAGGGAGAACCATACACGGAAGATCCCATGGCCTACCCTGTTTGACTATATTTGCTAGGATATCTGGATTGATCGATGTACCAAATTGTATAATCCTTTGAAGGTTATTCCTAATCTCAATGCCAACACCAGTTTATTTCGGGCAGAATTAGACAAGGATTTGGTTGAAAATGAATTATTCTGCATAAAAGACATATGTGGTAGACAAAACAAGATGACCTTGCAAGGAGAGTATGTGGATCTTGTAGTTGTGTGTCAGTTTTATTGGATGGCAGAAGTGGGTGCGGTGGAGTGCTTAAGGATCGAGATAACAACTGGACATGTGGCTTCAGCTACAAACTTACTACTATATTACTTGTCATTACAGAAATGATAGCAATTCTTTAGGGTCTCAATTTATGCTGAACAAGGGGGAACAGGAAGGTTATCGTCTATACCGCCTATTTAGAAACTATTAGCTTGTTAATTAGGGGCAGTGATGCAACCTACCCGTTCAATGACATTTTTGGAGACACGAGGCTGATTGTTAATAGGGATTGACAAGCCTGCTTTAGATATTCATATTGGTAACAACTTCCATTATCTGATTATTTAGCTAAACTATCTCACTGTATTATTAGCATTTTTATAATCTTTGATTAACCCGCACCCCAATACAAGGGTGTGGAAGTGATTGGAGGTTTGTTATCTCCTGATGTAAGACGTAATTTTAAGTGGATGAAAGAATTCAGTTTTTACTTGAAAAAAAAATCTGTATTCAAAAGAATAGATATATTTACATGCATCGCTTCAATCGGTAGCATCGCTTCTTCAATCGGTAAGATAATAATGTAGTATATGCCACTTTATGACTTGGACTTTGATTGATTAAAGCTGGAAGGAATCGACAAATGTTTGATAAAATTGGGAGCAAAAAATAGAGACTCCATGTAAGCAAGTCATAAAATAAGAGTTCCCATGTTATTATTACCACACATATAGCTTTGCCCTGAAGGAAGAATGGAAGATGATTATGGAGTCGTGCAATCATTGCTTAGCCAGCTATGACTGGTTACATGTATTTTTGAGGAACTAAGCATGCCAGAATCTTACAACTATTAATCTAAACAAAAGAGTTGAATGAATATGGGTTCAACTCGAATTCTGCATCAACTCAGCCATCTTCAAAATGACCAATACAAAGTACCAATCTGAGGAGGGAGGAAAAGAAAAGGCAAGGGAGCTAGCTAATCCATGCAATCTTCCCTCACGTCTTCAAAAGTGCTGATGGAAGACTGCGTGTAAAAAGACACATATAAAGAAGGGAGATTTATTGTAAGATATCAAAGAATGAAGTTATTTATGAAAAGATTTAAATGGGTTATCAGTAACAAGTCGAGGAGTACCATTAACAAATGAAGCAGCTGATATTGACAACTCGTTGGACCTTTTCATAAATAACTTCCTTCTTTAAAACTTACAAAGAAGATATTTGAAGAAGAAGATCACCTCTAGGTTAACAAAAAAAAACAATATTGGCAACTTCTTTCAACGCAGAATGGGATTCCCCCTCCCGGTGATTTAGAAATAAATACGACATTTAGTTTATGTTTGTTATGTTTTGGGTACATTCTTTAACGACAGGAACATGCTTATAAAATTTCCTCCAAAAAGGCAAAGAAGATTCTTATAAAATGGAGGATTACTATTAGTCATCACCATCCTCAAAGTTGATGATGAATGAGAGGTGGGGTCCACGTCCACCAAGGACAGCCCAACTTTTACTCAACTGACCGTTCAGTACTGAACGGTCATTCTACCTCCACATCGCACAGCTTTTAACCCCGCTTTCAAGTAAACAGTAAAAAACAGTTACCGTAGCAGGCGTTAGCTGGCGAGGGAGAGCACAGGAAATGACCGTTGCAAGGCGTGACCTCTTGCGACTCCCATTACGGTTTCCAGGCTGACAGCCTCTTGCCATCGTTGCCCTCTCTCTCCCCTCAAGACTTCACATGGTCTTTCTGTTCACGCGGGCCCCACCTCCACCGTTCCCCCGCAGTCACTCTCACTTCCCTTTTTTCTTTTATTCCAAACTTGCCCTCGCTTAATCCCCTCCTCCACCTCTTCTCTCTCTCTTCTTTATAACCCCCTACCTCCTCCCTCCTTCTCACTACTACCTCTGCCGCCCTCCTACCCAGGTTTCTTCCTCTCGCTGTTTTCCGCTTTCATACCCTCACAGAGTGAGAGAGATGTCGAAGGAAGTGAGCGAAGAAGGCCAAACCCACCATGGCAAGGACTACGTGGACCCCCCGCCGGCTCCTCTCCTTGACACCGCCGAGCTCAAGCTCTGGTCTTTCTACAGAGCCCTCATCGCCGAGTTCATTGCCACCCACCTCTTCCTCTACGTCACAGTCGCCACTGTCATCGGCCACAAGAAGCAAACCGGCCCCTGCGACGGTGTGGGCCTGCTGGGCATCGCTTGGGCCTTCGGTGGCATGATCTTCATCCTCGTCTACTGCACCGCCGGCATCTCTGGTAAGTTTAACCCCACCTCATAATTTCCGCACCATCTCGTGCAGCATGGCATCTCAACTGGTTTGTTTTTCTTGTCGTGTCCGCAGGCGGCCACATCAATCCTGCGGTTACGTTTGGGCTGTTCTTGGCAAGGAAGGTGTCACTCATCCGAGCTTTGGCGTACATGGTGGTTCAGTGCTTGGGTGCCATTTGCGGTACCGGGTTGGTCAAGGCGTTCATGGAGCACTCGTACAACTCACTGGGTGGTGGGGCCAATGTGGTGACCCCTGGCTACAGCAAAGGCACTGCTCTGGGCGCTGAGATTATTGGCACCTTTGTTCTGGTGTACACCGTTTTCTCTGCCACTGACCCCAAGAGAAGCGCCCGTGACTCGCATGTTCCTGTATGTTTGACGCTTTGATAATACTCACTGTTCTGTATATACAACTGGCCAGCGTTGTAACTAGTTCCGTGCGTATTTGCTTCTGTAAATTAATTATGGTTGCAGGTTTTGGCTCCATTGCCCATTGGATTTGCCGTTTCCATGGTTCACTTGGCTACCATCCCGATCACTGGCACGGGGATAAACCCGGCAAGGAGCTTGGGGGCTGCTGTTGTCTACAACAACGGCAAAGCTTGGGACGACCAGGTATGGCTGGCTTTTGTGTGGGAGTTAAGCATGATTAATTAGTTGTGTATGAGGAGGGATTAAGTAATTAGTAGTAATAAATGTTGGTTTGTGTGGGTTGGATAATGCAGTGGATCTTCTGGGTTGGTCCATTTGTGGGAGCATTGGCAGCAGCAGCGTATCATCAATATATTCTGCGAGCAGCAGCCATCAAGGCGTTGGGATCGTTCCGAAGCAACCCCTCCAACTAAATTAATGGCAGATAGACATTGAAGAGAGTAGTGGGATGAGTGCATTAATTAATCATTTAATTCGTTTGTTTTATGTGTGGATCAGATGTGATTATGACCTGTAATTTTTTATTTTGCTTTTTCAGTATGCTCTTGGGATATTATCCAATCCATGCTAGTGTGACTCCATTTTCTTTCCCTCATCTCGGATGGATATCTTGCATTCGCTTCACCTTCGCATAGTAACATTAAGAAATGGCAAATTTGTAATGAATTTGGAGATGAAAATGGGAAAGACAATTTTGGGCCTGCTTGTATTGTATTGGTCATCAAACTCATCTCACATTTATCTTGTAAGATGGCAAAGCATGTTGGCAAGTAGTTTAATCCATGCGGGCATGAAGTGAAGCATGTTGGACAGGTAGTTTTAGAGCTTGTCTGGGAACTCCTTCCTCTGGTCCAAAAGTCATTTTGGGCCAAAAAGCCCGGTGACATGGAGAGGCTTGCGGTGGGAAATTCTTTTAGACGAAATGTATTTGGCATTCCTCTACATGGTGAGAAAAGGTTGCTTTTTGTATCGTTGAGAAAAGGCATTCCTCTACACGGTGAGAAGCCACCGTTGAAGAAGCCAGATCTGTCTGGCCCCTTCTTTCCATTTGCTTGCTTCTCCATCCTCTCCATTTGCTTTTCACCGACACTTCCACAAAGTACTTAGCTCCTCTTCTCCATTTGCTTGCCTTGCGCTCACAGCCTTCTCCAGCTCGTCGCCAGCCAATCTGCCTCACCAACACTTCTCCATTGCTCTGCCCCCCTTCTTTCCCCCTCGCTCACATCCTTCTCCATTGGTCTTCTCTAGCTCGTAATATAAAGATGTAGTAGGCAAGATGCGTCCAAATTTCACATCGGTTGGATCTATCTAGAGTGAAAGCCATATATATATAGTTAGGACGTGGACTTTGATATTTAAGACGTCTTTTGGGAGATTGGGATCCGAACAAGGTAAAACACTGTGCATATGGGTAGCTAAACAAGGACAATACCTCAGCATGTCACATTGTGGTATCAAAGTTGATGACGACTCTTTTCGTTGGTAGGGAGTGTCACACCAAATGTTGGTAGGGACCTTGCACTCCGAGGGACCTCGGAGTGGGTAAAGGGGGAAGGAAGATACAATAAGCATGGTGTGCTCGAGTCTCATATCGGTTGAACCCGTTTAGAATGAATGTCATATATGTAATTGAGGTGTGTCAATTGATATTCAAGACGTCTTTTGGGTGATTAGGATCCCAAGGGGGTATGATCAGGCAGCCTCTTTAGCAATAAAAACAAGTGATCTTCTTCGTCTTCTTTTTTTACAAACAAAATGGATGAGCTTCCACTCGAGCTTTGTATATATCGCACAACTTAATTAGTTTTTCTTACATGAACTCTACTCGTGGTCGTTCCTCCATTTTGGACGCTCATATAGCGCGAGTTTAATTACTTGTCAATTTGGTTTATCGATTTATATATTTTTATAATTGTTGACTTGTTTTCGGCATCGCGAATGTGTGTGTATAGCTTAATTAAGTGTGCCAGATTCTATTCGTGAAATGGCTTGGTGGTTAGAGCCGGTTTGTTTGATTGTGGGAAAAAGGGTCCGCGTATTGCTCTGACTGTTTCAATAAAATACTATCATCAAGTTGTGTAATTGTGTATTTTTTTCTCTGAAATGTGTTCATTAAAGGTATATGAATTGTGTTCTTTTATGTGACGTGTATTTAATTTAGGAATAAATCTGCACAACGTGTAGAGCTTTATATACCTAGAAATTATATTTCATTTAATTTATTTGTGGGTTTATGATTTTAATTTCTGTATAGTTTCAAGTCTTCACTCACTAGTCACTACCCAATTTAATAATATATCTTTTGGATTATCGTTACATATTTAGAATTATGAATAACAATAAAGGCAAGGGCAAAGGTAAAGAAAAAGGGAAAGTATTTTGGAATGATAGATCCTAGGGGTGTTGATTAAGGGATGTATTGATCAAATTTACAAAAGACAACGTTTAGGAGTGTCCTATACGAAACAATGGTGGGATAACATTCTCAGTGCTTTCAATTAGAAGACTAGGAAATCATATGATATGAAACAAATCAAAAGTAGATTCGATAATCTGAGAAGAGAGTGGAAGACGAGATACACTATTCTCCAAAAAAATTGGTGTAAGATTTAACCCTACAACCAATATGATTCTGGCAGAAGATGAATGGTGGGAGATGAAAAAATAAGTGCAAACTCGTTAACTTTTACTTATGTATTTGAATTTCTTATATGACATGTTGATTTGAGTTAATAGTATAAATGCAGGAAAATTCTAACTATGAAAAGGTTAGGTACAATGGCATGATGTTTGGTCAGAAATTAGAGATACTATCTAAGGTTGTGGTGACATGTGGAGATGATATGTTTACCCCAACTGCTTTCCAACCCCGAATACACTAATATGACAATGACGATATGTATCGTCTTGCCATGTACATAGAAGAAGAGGATCTAATAGAAGGGTCAGGGATAGTGAAGATGACATGTTTGGTTCATGTAGTGTAGGAGTTTCAAATGAATTCAAAGGTATGAATCAACGAACAAACAATAACTATTTTGCACCCAGTGATCCAAGTGGTTTCGGAAGCTTTGGCAAGAGAAATAAGTGCAAGGGTGAGATAGGTTCTTACCGTATGGGACGGAAATATTTACATTCAAACGAAATTCAACTTCAACCAATCAACCCCGAGGAAGAAGAAGAAAATGAGTTGATGTGAGGGGGAGTTCCACAAACTTCCAGATATCGTAAAGTGACTGACTTGGAGGTGGAAAGGCAATATTCGGTAGTCATCAGAACGGATGGAGCTTGAGCATGGCAACGAAAATATTGCGTGCGGCTTAATTTTTTTTTGAAGACTGAAAATATCAAGTGAGAATTACTTAGTTTTAGTATTATTAGCACGTCATTTTTGTAAACATGATTGGAAGTAAGTGTGGGACGGATTGTGCGAGTTCATTATACCCGGAAGCAATCGATCGAAAGCTGAAACGTTCTACAGAGCATTAGCACAGGGCCCGTTGACCACCCTGTCAATTTAATCGTAAAAACATGTGAAGGAAGCTGAATAAAAAAATGGAATACAAATGGGAACTAGCGACTAGCGAGTGATATTACATCTTCCCTAGCGTCCACCTCCCCAGTTTCCAGCCTCCACCCCCATCCTTGCATGCAGCACCTCACAAGGATTAGTGACAGCCCCCCAACAAATACGAGGATCTTTCACATTTTGAGAGCGCTTTAGGAGATAGTATAGCTCAACATCACCCCACAAACTCCATAAACATTACATGAATTAGAAAGCAATAAACATCTTTAGTCATGAATGTCGCTCTCTTGAACTTGAAGTAACTTGATCTAGAACTGTAAGCGACCTTGACAAGTCTCGCTGTGTACAACAGAGTAAATATATTTACAATCCCCAGTGTGAGCTTCAACTTGTACAAAGTGCAGCACAGCACTACACAAGCAGAAGGCTTATTTTTTTTATCTTTCACATGTTGAGCTATACTATCTCCTAAAGCAGAAGACTTAGTCAGGCAAGGCAGTTCCACGTTCCAGATTATTTTTTATCTCCAATGTGTATTTCCCGAATGCTCGCTCAATCTTCTTGTTGAAATGTTCGTTTCGATCATTAATCGAATCAATGTCTTTCTCTTCGCGGAACCTTCTTCTCCTGCTAAATGACCTGAGCTTCTCTTCCCTGTCCTTCAGTTCCTGTACCATCCGTTCAACCTTGTCCTCTGAAATTTTTGATGCCTGCCGTGAATGGAATGAAAAGTCATCACAAAATAAACAATGTAAAGCAGGTTTTGTGGGAGCTAGTATGGTTCAAGTGGAGAACCTTTCCATATCGGAGACTTGAAGCATCACGGTAGAACTCTGGATCAGCTTCTTTCATTTTCTTGTATTCTTCTAAATCCACTTCAACATTCTTGGTTCATTTCTTGTACGCATTATAAAGTGTCTTCTGGTTAAAAACTGATTAACAAGATACATTAACTTTGTACCCATTCGAATTACTTTAAAACCATACAAAGAGTTCTATAGACTCGTGCTTAAGTTAGTAACAAGTTCACGATGCAGAACAAGATAGAATTAGTAGCATAACTTTTCTAAAAGCAGTGCGCAATTGGTCAATGTATACCCTCAATGCAAACAACTATAGTTAATGCCAATATTCTCTATATGCAAAATGTACCCTAATCTTCAACTTGCAACTTAATTTAGATACAATAGCTTTTATTCACCAAAAAATAAATAAATTACACAGGCATAATTTCAAAGAAAAGAGATAATTACTTTAGGTAAAGAGCCAAAAACCCGCTGAGTTGAGGAGCCAGAAATAAGCCTATGATTTAAAACAATCTGAAATAAATAAGTCCATGATTTAAAATAATCTAAAATCAATTGATTTCAGATTGATCAGAGTTTTCAGTTAGTTTGAAGTTGTTCAACTAAACCAAATCATGCCTATTGAAAGCTTGGTTCACATTGGTTTAGTAGGTGGGGCCAAGTCAATTCTTGTTTTCTCCGTAGAATTATGCCCAATGAAATGAAGTTCTAGTCAATCTAAGCCCGTTTAAAAAATAGTTTTTTCTTACACTTGTAGGCCCAAAACTTTAAAAGCCATAGTAACAACTAAGGTCAACAAACAAGTGCTCCTCTCTTGGTGCTCAAAGTGACAAGTTTATATCAAAATTTTACACTCCACATCAGAAGACATCCTCGCCTATTGATAATTCAAGCCAGGTCTTTTAGACTATTGTCAGAAGACGTCATTGCCTCTTGATAAATCAGGTGTAGGGCTTTAAGCACTTCTCACCTCAACCTCAAGAGACTATGGAAGTCTAGCACCTAAGAAGCTTCTTACCCATTAGACTATTGTCAAAATTAGTAAATAAAGAATAAAACATACCATCCCAGCCAAAGGGTGCAGGACCCTTCTCCCATTTCTTGTATTTTTCTTCTGCCACCTCTTGTGTGTCAAGCATATATGATTTAGTCATATCCAGACCATTTGCATCTAGAAGCTTCCCAATTTGTTTCTTCCTCTCCTCAAGCCACTTCTGT
>JANTPZ010010522.1:0-10674 GCA_025593235.1 Vachellia pachyceras | reverse complement strand
GTATATCAGTCACAATATTTTGGATCCCTCCAAAAAACCCCATTTTGGAGGGATCCAAAATAAGGGGAGGGGAAGGATCAGAAAGTCAAATTTTACCTCCCTTCCCCTCCAAATTTTCATACCAAACAGGGGGAAGGGCTCATTTTCCCTTCCCTCCCATTCCCTTCCCCCCAACCAAACAAAGCCTAAGATTTCGAAGTGGTGATGCTTAGCTGGAATATTGTTGAGGGGTTGTGATAGAAGTAGGGTGAGTATTTGGATTAGGGAGGAAAAATAATTATTTAAATTAGTTTACCTGAAGTGATTTTATAGAGTTTTAGATAGAAAAGAACTTTATTTGGATTTGTATAAAAATGTTTTTGAAAATTTTTAAGCAAACACGAAGACATTACAGTTCTAAAAGATATAGTGTCCGTTTGGAAACGCGGTAAAGAATTACTTTTACGTAAGTCGAGGTAAATATGTACAGGAGATTATCTCATTTAAAAAAAACACCGCTGAATATACGTTTAATTTTTATAAACGTTGTTTCAAACAAACACATAAATTAGACGATAGGATCGGACAAATTTGCCATTTGAACTTGCAGATGGACGTCTCGGACTCCTTTTTATTGGTCCGTTGAAATTGTTGAGCATGAGGGCTGTCTTTTATTTTTAGATTATAAATTGAAAAAATTGCAATGAGGTGCCATGTAAACTTAGTCTTTTGATTTCTCAACTTTTAATTTAGTTGTAATTTAATCTCTGAATTTTAACTCAATTATAATACAATCTTTTAACTTTGACTCACCACAATTCAGTCATTATAGTTTAAGTATTTTATAATTTATTTCCTGTATTTTAAAAATAAATCATATGTAACATAAGGCTAGAAGCTAAATTATAAAATGGTTAAAACTATAAGAACTGAATTGCAGTGAATCAAAGTTTAAGAATTGAGTTACAATCGAATCAAAATTATAAAGACTAAGTTACATCGAATCATAATTTAATGATTGAGTTACAACATGATTAAAAGTTGAGAAATCAAAAGGATTAATTTTCCTAAAAATAATCTCACAAAAGGTAGACGACGCTCAACTTTGGTGAGTTTTAATTGAAAAGGTTAAACTATACCTTTAGTCCTTTATATATGCGCTATGTTTTATTTTAGTTCTTTAAGTTTAAAAAGTGCACTTTCAGTCTCTCAAACTTAACGTCGTTAGTCTCTCTTAATGGAAATTGTTGACTCATCAAATTTAATTGATGACTGTGCAATAAAATGTTGACAAAGCGCATTCACATTTTAATTGTAATTTAGTAATATAATAAATTTGATATTTTAAATTGTGTAAAATAAAAAAGATTTACAATAATGGCGTTAAGTTTGACGAATCATCAATTTCCGTTAAGAGATACTAACAGCGTTAAGTTTGAGGGACTGAAAGCGAACATTTTAAACTTAAAAGACTAAAGTAAAACCTGACACAAATATAAAGAAATAAAAATATACTTTAGCCAATTGAAAATAAGTTTATATGTGCATTAATGACAATGATAGCATTGTAATATAGAGAGTCAGGAGGTTATATGGCTAATGCACATTGAAGGCTGGAATTTTAACAATAACTTTTGTTTAATGGAGAAAATGTTAACAACAACATGGGAGAGTGTTTCTCAAATTTTTCAAATAAAAATAAAAATATTGAAAAAGTGTTTGTGCCTTTAGGTTTGTTTTTACTGTTTTTATATGATAAAGCTTTTAAAAAGACTCTTTATCTTTTGTGAAAAGAACAACTACTACCATAAGCAATTTTTGACAGCAAAATATACACCATTGATCAAAAATCGGCTTAAAATGCTACAGACATTAATTTTGACTAATATCGTTAAGCTATTGATCTAAAATGTTTAGTCTTTTATCTAAATGTGATCTTTCTGGCCTCAAATGAATAAATTTTGGAAAAAAAATAATATTGATCTTTGAAATCCCCAAAAAAGCTTATGCATTGGAGGCTGTTTACAAAAAATCCTGAAACGGTGAAAAATTTACATATTTTAACCTTAAACTTGTCCTTAAATGAGATGTGGCCTTTGTAACTTCAAATGGATGGATTTTGAAAAATAATCTTAATTTATGAAATCATCATAAAAATTGAGTCCTAAAGATTGTTAACACAAAATGTTGAAACGATGAAGGATTTTCATTTTCAAACTCTAAACTGACCCAAAAGAAGGATATGACCTGGATGAATTTTAAAAAAATGACTTGACAACATTAGTCAAATTTAATATCTGTAGTATTTTAGATCCATTTTTTGAATCGTTGTGTACATTTTTACATCCAAAATTTATTTGATAAATCACTCCCTCCACACTTGCATTAAAAAGTTGCAGCTCACATCTGTCTAACAAATTTGATAAATTAAAAGATCGATTAGATTAATAGTTAATGATAATAAATGTTACTTTATCTTCCTAAAACACACACTGATAGATTTTATATCAATGATCACAAACATACAACTCCAACCCTCTACCATATGTCACGGTCCGTTCTAGAGAATCCTAGAACTCTCTAGAGTTCTCTTGTATATACTTAGCTATTCTAGAACTCTCCACACATTTTTCACATGTTTGAATTCAATGTGTAAATATCTAGATATTTTAGGAGAGAATTCTGGAAGGCGAATGTGAGCCGTCGGATCGAATCGATCTCTACCGTATAAATACCCCCAAGGAGGCCATTTGTAACCATCAAGCAATCTTGCAATTCAAAAGCATTCTCCCAAGTTCCATCTCTCTCAAGTTCTCTCTCTAGACTTTCTTAGTTCTCAAAACTAAGCTAAGTCTTTGGAATGCTTACTAGCAAATCCAGGGCTTGAGTTTGAGCGATTCTTGCTAAGCCGCACGGTGCTTCATCAAGTAAATCACTAAACCCGTGACACATAGCGGATGCAGCACTATTTTAAAATTCAACCCTACTTAAAATGAAAACCTCTTTTTAATTGAAGAGACAAGGTGATGAAGATGACCATGTCTTAAACTTTAGCTTGACCATAGCCCTGCAATTAGAAATTATAATGTAGTAGTGACAATGAAAAGTTTACTCTTTACACCTTCACCACACGGTTTTCCGTATCTATCACTTACAATTGAATGTATGTGATTCATTAGCAGTAAAATTTTGTAACGAGATTTCACCAATGCATGTATATTTAACTTTATAATATATATTGAAAATCATTTGTAGCCCAACATTCAATTGGTGGGGGGTTCGAACCCCACCACCACTTGAATTTAAAAATTTTTGGAGCTCCGGTGGGTCCCGTCGCCGCCGGAGCTCCAGCTGGTGGTCACCGGCCGGTAGCTGAAGTATTCTTTTATTAAAATAAAAAATTGTTTACGGGCATTTTTATCATTTCATTGTATCTAGTACCCACTCTGAGATTTTTTAAATTAGAATCACCATTATGTCATTTTCTATTTTCTAAGTGTTTTATATCTCATTTTCCCCTTTTTTTTATCATTGAAAATGAGTATGGAAGGGAAAGAAGAGAGGGGATTCATACCGAGAAAAGCAACAACGCATTTAATTCTTAATGACATGGAATATGGCCGAGGGCCAATAGAGATAGGAATGCGGGTCAACTCGCGGGTTACGGACTGTGGCGGACTTGAATTGATGTTTTGCACTTAAAGGTTTTGTTGATACGTGTGTGTGTTCATTGAGCTTTAAACACTTTATGAAGAAAATGAAACTTTATTCAATCAAGTGAATAAAGGGATACCTTTTTATTATTAAATGCGTGAACGTCAATGCACCTAAACTTACATGGCTCAATCACTGATGTAAAACAAAATCAAATCTATTTGTCCTGACATGCTTAGTTTGCTAATGGTGATCCGATATTTGGGAGGTAGTGGAAGGCATATGTGGATGCCAACAATCCTGTGAGACAGAAGAACACATTAGAAAATAAGTAGAAGACGAGAGATAAACAACTCATTCAGATAACATTGATCCAAGATCTATTTTATAGTTTAAATTGGATCTTGAAATTGATCTTATATTAAAAATTGGATGAAGTAAATTGAAATAATTGTATCAGATAAAAAAATTATGTATAAATACGAGCCTTTAATTTTTACAGTACATTAACATATAATATTCGGGTCATCATAAAATTTTTCATGATACCATGGTTCGGCTAGACAAGACCATACGTTCAAAATTCTGACCCATTGTCATGGCTAGTCCATGAGTTTTGATGATGAACCTAGCTCAACCTCGTCTACGGGCACTCCTATCAAACATTCATCAGGTCAACAATATGTTTGGATTAACGGTGAAAGTTATTCTTCGAAAACAATTTACTGGTTAAGAAGTACGTACGTAGCAGAAGTTTCATCTCAACTTATATAAATGTGGTTTTGTAACTTATGGCAAACAGGCTTGATATACCCTCTTTACAGATAAAATTTTCAGTAGAACATTTTCCACTTTCTCTAGATTTCGATTTCGATGAAGTACCAAACCCAGTGAATCCTCTTAGACCCGGTGAATAACGCTTCAGGCTCTGTTTAATGTTTATCATTTTGTTAGAAAAGCATATCCACTTTTCAGCAAGATTAGGGAAATATCTGGGCGCCTGGATTGATCCTGGAAGAGATAAATCTATCATCTATCAGCAATTGCTCGCATATGTGGAGAGTAGAACCAATACATGGAAAGAAAGGTTGCTTTCTCAAGCAAGCAGATTAACTCTGCTCAAGTCAGTATTATCAGCATCCAACATCCATATCTTATCCTGCGTTAAACTTCCACAATATATCTGTGACAAGATTGGTGGAAGATGTTTTAATTTCTTTTGGGGGATCAAATGAGAATCACAAGAAAATTCATCTAGCCCTCAAAGATAAGCTATTCCCCGATCAACCAAGGAGGTCTCGGAATTAGACCATCAAAAGTTATCAATCAAGCACTCCTAGGCAAACAGGTTTGGAGAATTATCAATGTTGATGAATTATCACCCTTTCTTATCAACCTGAAGATTAAATATATTGACTGCAGCTCAGAATCCTTCTTCAAAAAACCTTACAACTCCTCTTGGCTACGGAAAGTTTCACCAGAGGTTCAAGGCATGGAACACTTGGCAAAAGCTTTGGAACGATCAAAGAAAAGAAATGCCGCTGCATTGGGTGCTCCAAAGGTACACTAAGTGAACCGGCTTTCCGTGATTATTTTTCTCATCTGCATTGATCAGTGTTAGAAACTCAGATCAGAAAAACCACTGTTATTGCAAAGAAACGCATACAAGTATCGAGTAATGTAGTCTTTTAGAGACTATTCCTCAACGTACGAAAGTTGAGATTCAATATTTTTCTCTCAGGTTCCAGATGTGAAATGGGAAGACGTTGGTGGGCTTGAAGACGTGAAAAAATCAATACTGGACACTGTTCAGGTGGGGCTCTTGTCCAGCATAACTGTTTTAACATTCACATATTTCCTGTAAAACCTTTTTACAGCTCTGTTAAATCACTAACAGAAAAAATTTGTCTGGTTTGGTATCAGCCTTGTAACTGAAGTTCACTTTATAGTCATAGACACCAACGAGAGATTTTAGATATATTTCCTGTTTAAATCTCCATGGCATGTTTAGGATGTTGTCTTTCGTGTACCATATGTGTCAGATTTAATACAATTGTTGGAGTATTATGATCCCTCGTCTAAAGTCAAAGATTCTAGAACTTGGACCTTTTTATATGACCCTCAGCTAATTAATTTTCTGCTTGAGTATTCAGAGAAATTGAAGATTAGATTTGAATGGAAGAGTAGTGGATTCTTTTGACTATCCAGACATTGTAAGGACAAGCTAGCTGTTCTGGCCAAGACCTGTAGATGTTTATTGGCAGTAATGCAAGCATCAGTCCAAGATTGAGCAGAATAATGAGAACTTCTTAGACATGCTAGAAGATGCTAAGGTGTTGGTGCTATTTCGCAACCCGTTAAGAAGCTTCAAAAGCACGTTTAACAGTGTTTTTCCGCAAAACGAGATATTCTCCTTCACATATTTGCCTTGACTTGTGTAAAACTACTTCTCTACCGTGTTCCCAAACGGTATCGTTATCAATGTTGGTTTATTACACCGTCTAAATGGAGATGATACATAGTTCTCTACTCCTTCGAGTTATTTTTTCTTTAATTCAAAATTATTCAGGTCCGTTTCTTCTCTATTTTATTGCTCATCAATAAGGTTTCCCCCATGGGATGCATGTGATAAAAAAAAAACCTGATGGAAACTTTTTGACTAAAGAATACGTAGATTTGAACAAAAGTTTAGGTGAGAAATTCAAAATTCAATTTCATATTGTAGTAAAGAAAGGTAAAGAGAGAATGGCACAAATAGTGATAATAGAAAAAAGAGAAGCACAAAACCCAAAGCAAACCTCGTTGTTCATGTGACTTTTGAATAGTAAATTATAGAAAAGTTATATTGTTCATGGCAAATGAATACTGCAGGCTGTACAGATTTTTTATATGTTAAACTAATGTGAATCTTATACATTGTATAGAGCTTGAAAAATAAATCACTTGTTCATAGCTCATGAATTGTGTGATTTTTCGAGTTTTTAAATTATACATAGACAAAAGCATGGAAAAATTGTTGACACTTGACAGGCCGTTATTTCTAAATATTTCATTCTTTACTTTGCATTTCAGTTGCCTCTCCTGCATAAGGATCTCTTTTCATCTGGATTACGTAAGCGGTCTGGTGTTCTACTGTATGGGCCCCCCTGGTACTGGCAACGTAAGTTACGGGGTGTCAACAATCCCTACTTCACCTTTTTATCTGCTATATTAATTCTGACTGAAGTTTGTCTCCTAATTTTCTTGCCATTCCTCTGTATTGTAGACATTATTAGACAAGGCTGTTGCCACCGAATGTTCCTTAAATTTTCTTAGGGTAAAAGGGCCTGAACTGATTAACATGTACATTGGAGAGTCTGAGAAGAACGTGCGAGACATTTTCCAGAAGGTATCATTCTTGGATCCAAGTAATACTGAAGCTATACGAAATTTAAGAATAGGGGGTGAGGGGAGGACAATTTTCATTATCCGATTTTGCTTTAATGAACTTCAAACATAATGCATATTGCAGGCCAGATCATCATGACCATGTGTTAGGCTTGTTTAGTTAGCCCGTTTGAACAACCAAAATCCATTCCTGTTCTTATCGAGACGAAATTCATCTCACATATTTACCTCGAAATCTGTGTCCGTTCTCCTAATGGGCGGGCTATCCAAACAAGCCCGTTATCTTCTTTGATGAGCTTGATTCTCTTGCTCCAGCCCGGGGTGCCTCTGGGGATTCTGTGGGTGTTATGGACAGAGTGGTTTCTCAGGTGATTTTCCTGAGGGGGGCTATGGTGTTTGTAAATTCTTTCTGTGTTTCCCAATGTGGTGAATTTTCCTTCTCATCAGATGCTGGCAGAGATTGATGGCCTGGATGATTCTGCACAGGTTTTTACGCATGAAAATTCATTGTTATAGATATTTCATTAACTACTTTTCCTCTGACACATGGAATCTCCCTTGCTTCATTTAGGATCTCTTTATCATAGGTGCAAGTAACAGGCCGGACTTGATAGACCCTGCACTTTTACGCCCAGGCGGATTTGATAAACTGCTGTATGTTGGACTCAACTCTGATGCATCTTACAGAGAGGTAAATTTCTCCTCCTTCCCTCCCCCCTCCTCTCTCTCTCTCTCTCTCTCTCTCTTCTCTCTCTGTGTTATGATGTATTGGTTGCATGTAATATGCCCTTGTTCACCTCAATTGTTAATCTTTCTCAGGGTCCTTAAAGCACTTACCAGAAAGTTTAAATTGTCTGAAGACGTGTCACTTTACTTAATAGCAAAAAGTGTCCACCGAACTTTACTGGTGCAGACATGTATGCCTTATGTGCAGATGCATGGTTTCAGGCTGCAAAACGCAAGGTAAGTGTGGCCTGAATGGTGATAACCTCTATTTTATTTGCATTTTGACATTAGGCCTGTCATGGTAGTGGAGATGATGGGACTGTCAATTTTATAGGGTGGAAAATGAGTTGTCTATTTACCCTGGCAAGCAGGGAAAGTATTGAGAGGCCTAAATGTTCCTTGGACTTTGAATTATTAATCTGTGCTGTAGGAGGTGCTAATCCTTACTCCCTTCTTATAGGTTTAAAGTGCAGATCCCGAGTCTTCTGGTAAAGATGATGAAGCAGGCTCTGTTGTCCAGGTAATTTGCTCATGTTGGCTTTAATTCTGGTGCCCACAGTGGGGATCGTAAAGTTGCCTGGCTTTGGGATTTTAAACGGCCAATAATGTCATGAGAGAATTTATCGGCACTATATTTTAATGTGCTTGAAATGTGATTAATCAGTCAGATTCAGTATGAAAATGGCCTTTATAAGACAATACACCTTAACCCCGTCCTACAACATTAACTTGAGCCCCAGGTGTAGGGAGCTTTCTTATCTTAATCAGAGGAGGTCAGATTCCTGTCGATGGTTGACAGTTTTGAATTTCAACATTCTTTGGAGATATGCAGTCACTGACAGGATACGCTCGCCAGTGCCTATCATATATGTCGGGAATGGAAACACGTTAGAATTTAACAACGCTTCCGGCCCAGCTATTGGCAAATTTCCTTTCTCTATTGGTTCGATTATCCGGTTGTTTGTTTGACTTCCATTTTCTGATTTGCAGGTCTTGGTGCAGCTGTCCATGGCTGAGCTTAAAAAGTACGAGCAACTGAGATATCAGTTTGAAGGCACATCAAAATAATCCCACTCTTGTATGCTTCGTTTTTTTTTTTTTTTGCAAAACCATACAATTAACAATAACAAATACGAATGATCAATCAATTTTTCGATGAAAAGATAGAAAAGAAAATGTAATTGATCATATTTCTATTTTGGCATTGGTCGTGTGTTCCCACAAAAGGAATATTCCTGGCTTTTCTTGTACATGTTTTGGACATACTTTCACGTTATCCATGCAGGGTGAGCGTCACTTGGGCGATTCCAGTCCTCTTGCGTCACCCATATTTAATGGGCGTGTTTGAAAAATCTTTCCCCCAATAGTGTACATAAACCAAACCAAAATAAAATGTATTTTGAAATTCATAAAAATTATTTTGAAATCTGTAAATTCATTTCCCCAATTGGGAAGAACTTTTTCCCAACAGTGCACGTAAATCAAGACAAAACCATCTCGAAATCTGTAAAAATATATCGAAATTCATAAAAATCACATCGAAATCCGTTAATTCCTTTTGAAATCCGTAAATTCCTTTTTCCCAACGGATTCTCCAACACATTTCTAAAGCGCAACCCGTGAGGCATATTCTGGGCCATTAGTCTTGGAAGAGTAATGCATATTCCCAGTGGCGGAGCCACGTTGGTGTGAGGGTGGGCAATTCCCCCCACTCAATTTTTCGGGGTATATGTAAATGCTTTTTAGATTTTTATTTTGCACCCATTGATTTTTAATATTTGAACCCACTCAAATTATTTACACTTGTAAGCTTGTTGTCATTTATTTAAAAATAAAAAATTACCCCCACTGATCCAGGGTCCTGGCTCCGCCACTGCATATTCCCACTGCTTTTGAGGCAAATTGTTCGTTCTTCATTGGGTGGATATGGTTTTCCGTCTCTTTCAGGGGACCCGCCAGCATGAATTTTCCAGTCAGGTGAATGAAAATTGGTGGCCTATGTCATCTTCTTATTGGTCAACCAGTGCATACATCTATCCTTTCTTTGGCTTTTTCAATTCCCCACTTTTCTTCTTTTGTCCTTTTGTTGATGCAAGTACTGCAACCACCCCTTTGGTCTTTGGGCTCATTTCCATTTTGTTTGTGTTTTTCCTATAGTTGCTTTCTAAAAGTTCATGACATGAATTATAGATTTATGCTTTGTGTGTAGATAGTATTGGGTTTGTTTGATTAGTCCGTTTCGGTAATCAAAATTCATTCCTACACTTATCGAGATAAAATTCCTCTCACATATTTACTTTGAAATCTATGTCCGTTCTCCCAACGGGCTATTCAAACAAGCCCATTGTTGCTGTAATTCTATGAAAATATTGGGAATTGGAGGCTTTCCTTTTCGGATTTGGCATGAGGGGACACTTTTGAATTGTTTTGTATTTAATACTTAATGATTGTTTGAATCAGCTTATGAGTTTGTAAATATGTGGGATGGATTTGACCCTTTTCCAAGTTATTTGGTGCGCATCGTGTTTAGGAAGCCGTTAGAAAAAAGGGGTTTATGAATTTTGAAATGTTTTTATAAATTTTAAGATGTCGAGAAAAATTTTTCTAAACATGCATGTGCTCTTTTTTCTTTTAATTATTGTTTGAATTTTAAGTTAATAAATTTTAACTTTAATTCTTGCAAAAATATATTTTTCACATATTAAATTAGCAGGTAAAATCTTAATAACGTGGATACAAAGTAAATATGACAAAAAAAGTACTCAATCCACTTCTGTTACCTGTTAAGTGGGAACTCGTTGCTTCAAAGTTTGAATGTATTGGCTCTTTATTTAAAGAATGCATCAAGTCAACTGGCCAAGAATTGATAAAGCCATTATGATGGTCGAACTCCAAGTGTGCAAGACACGTCAAAGCAACATACACCTC
>JANTPZ010010520.1:0-13151 GCA_025593235.1 Vachellia pachyceras | reverse complement strand
TGTCAAATAATATTGATATCAAATTAAATCATGATCAAATCAAATCAACAATTTAATCTCAACATTCCCCTTCAGACTCAAGATGGCTTGAGAGCTTGAGTTTGTCTACTAACATATTTAATAAACAAACCATCCAGGCGATGTGGTTTACAAGTTCTTAAAATTCAAAATTCAAATAACGCGCTTTCCCTTGTTCCCATCCCTCTCTCTTCATCCAATGATCTCTTCCCTCCTATCTGCTCTGATTCCTCCTCCTCGTCCTTGTTCATTCTTCTTGCCCCATCCCAAAACCCAGCACTCTCTTCTCGTTCTGAACTCATATCATCCAGGTATGGGAAGCTTTTTTAGTGTTAGAGAAGCTGTGCTCACAACCCTTTCTGCTTCAACACCTGTTGTTCTTCAGCTTTTTGCTCTTTGTAATACATCCCTTGACTGCTTATCATTAAAGTGAAATTTTTGAAACTTTGTTAAGTTATTGTTCGCTTAGTTAAATTTCAGAATTATTAGCCAACTTTAAAAATTCATAACTAATTTTAGAAAAATCAAAATTGAATGATTCAAATCTTTGAATTAAGCTTGCTAAATTCCATGGAAGGAAAGAATACAATTTATACAATTTCTTGATCAATTAATGCAGTTTATTGCATGAACGAATACTGTTCATTTGGTTACTTTTCAATTTTCCAGAATTTTCTCTTAACTTTGGACTATCATAGCTTTTTGTATAAAACTCCAAGTTTAGCAAACTTCAACTTATTTTGAAGCTTGTCATATGAACTAGTTTTCTGAAAAATTTCAGAGCAATTGAAATTCAATTACAATTTTTCACTGTTACCTTGACAACTTAACTTTAACCTTGGGTAAGGGCATTGGACTCTTTCATAGCTAGTTTACATGCTCACTTTTCTATCTTTAATGCGTATAAATAATAATTTCACTTGCTAATCTAGCAGCCTGGCTTATTTATATAGCACATACATCAAGCTCCATAGTGTATAGGCTTAACATACAATTTTTTTTTTTCAAAAATCCAAGAAAACAACATAAAACACTCAAATAAGCCAAGCTTTGTTTTGCATTTAAAATCACCCACCTTCACTCTTGTGGTTTCTTCCCCATAGCAAATTCACTAACACACATTAATATGCATTATTATAATTCACATAATAGCTAGGCATGCATGGACAGTTTATGCTTCCCTTTCTAAAATACATTGCACATAACCATGGCATGTTATATGCACTAAATAACATATTCAAACAACACATATTTGGCATACAACATAGTACAAATAATGAACAATAATCAAGAGCAATATTAATGTAAATTTAGTAACTTTGCTACCTTTGTTTCTTAAATTTTTCCCTTGACTTGGTGACTAATTGCTCCTTGCTCTTTGGAAACTTCCTTTTGCAACTAAACTTCCCACATGTATCATAATGCATTTGGCATTAAAATAAGTCATATCCAATGCATTTAAACATTCAAAACCTCACTAAAACTTCTCTTAAATTTTAAGGGTCCTAGAGTCTTTAACTTTGCCAGAATTGATTCCAATGCTTCCAAAATTGTTTTCTCACTTACAAACTACACAATTTTCCTTCTAAATCCATTGGAAGCATCAAAATCATTAAAAACTCATTCATTCCTCAAGAAACTGGTCTGGCCGAAAATATGGAAAAAATAAGGATGTTTTTATCTTTCTCTTCATATGATTGCATATTCTTGTTCCTAAACCTCTTCCCATGCATTATTTGACACAAAATCAATCCTTTCCATATAAGAAGAATTTTTTTGCAGCAACTCCTCTTAGGATTTGGAATCCAAAAATTCACATACATCTCCAAACAACCAAAACATGCTTAGAATATGTAAGAGTTTGCATGGAAACACAACCCTAACTTGGATTTATGATGATTTTCCTTATCTTCTTGGCTCCTTTGCCTCACGCCTCGTCTCTTCTTGCTTATGGTTTTATCTGACTCTAATGGCTAGAAAATGAAGTGGAGAAGTTAATTAAAACAGGGTGCACATGTGTTAAAAGAAGTGGATCCCACTTAAACTAATAAAATAACTTTACATGAATATATTTTACCACTTATGTGAGATATTTTTACCCTCCTTGTTACTGATGGAATAAGGGTATTACAAGTGGCAAAATATGGACCCCTCTTCTTTCTTTATAAAACTTTAAATTTAAATTTTTATACCTATCGCCTGTGGGTTCAACTGGCAAAAGCATTGGGTTAGTACTCTCACCTAAAGGGAGAGGGTTCGATCCTGGGGAGTACTACTTTATTGTGGCTCCAATTACGTCTCTTGGGGAGGCATCACTATAGCTTAGTGAAGCTAGATTGACCTACTTGTGTAGCCAGACTAAAGGGCATGATTGGCCTGCTCCAATGTACGTAGGGACAAGCCCTCATGGATCATGAGTTAGGTGCTTTACCCTTTGATCATAGGTGATCTCAACCCCTTTCCTAAAAGTTTGTCCTTTGGCCTTTCACAAAAAAAAAACTTATTTTTATTGTTCTTATTCCTTGCCAAATATGCAAAATGTATCCAGTCCTCAATACTCCTAATGTTTATTTTATCAACAATTATAGTGTTTAATTACTCTTAATTTTAGCTTCCCATAACCTGAAAAGTTGGTTACAATATCGTAGGAAAGAGAATTGATCTTTCTAGCAATATCTTTATCACTTCCCATTCTCTAATGATAACATTTTTTTGTTAATATTTCCACATCTTTCGTGTGAATAAGGGATGTCATGAAAGATATTAGCTACACACAACTAGGTGACCATGACAATGGACTATCTCAAATGCCATCATATTAGCAAAAAGATATTTAGTCGACCAATTAAACACTGAAGTTGGAATTTTCAAGCAATATTTGTGTCGCTTCTCTAACCTTACATCAAACAAGCATCGGTTTGAAGTACATTTAAATGATACCCCAACCTCCTTTAATCTTTTTGCAGTCTTCAAAGATGGGGTAGGTAGCACCTTAATATCATTAACAAAATTGACCAGAACATTTAAAGATATGAGGAGATCAATAAAATGTAGACGTTCATTCTAATTACATCGCAATAACCCCTTGGCCTTTATTTGTTCCTCCCCTTATCTAGAATGTGATCACATAATGCTTAAAAAAACTATGAGCTAACTCCATAAAAGTTTGACATCTGTGTCTTCAACAAGCTGTAACTACTGATCAAATAAAATGCGTAAGAGCTAAAAGGGAAGTTGATTCTTTTGATCAAGATATCACACACAATCATACTACTAGCCACGTCATTATGAAAATAATAGTCATCATTTGCACTAGCTTGATACTTTTTTCTCAAAAGTGCACAATCTCTGGACAACTATTCTGAGGAACATACAAACTTTGATAGCACAAAGTTGTTCACATGATGATACTGGATTTTGTATTTATCATAGAAGCACTTTTGAGAAGGAAGAATCAATCTCGTGTAGAATCTGACTATTATTTTTGCAATGATGTGAATAACATTATGATTACATGTGATTTCATGCTCACAGAGAATCAGCTTCCATTTTACCTATTAACCAATTTATTTGATCAAGTGGTTTTAGCCAGACAAGAATACAGATATCAAGCTTTTCAAGAGTTAGCTCGTAGTTTTTTAAGGGCTCCTTTCCGTATTCTAGACTGAAGGAGGATCGAATAAAGGTTAAGGGATTGTTGTGATGTAATTGGAATCAACCTTTGCATTTTATTGACCTCATCATATATTTAAGTGTTCTGTCGATTTTAATAATAATATTGAGCCTCTACCTACCCCAACTTTGAAGACATTGAAAAGATTAAAGGAGATTGGGGTATCATTTAAGCCTATTTCAAATCGATGCTTGTTTGAAGTATTGTTAGAGAAGTAGCACAGAAGTTGTTTGAAAATTCCAACTTTAGTGTTTAAATATGACAACATTTGACATGTTCCATTATCATGTCATCTGGTTATGTGTAGCTACATATCTTTCATGGCATCCCTCATTCACATGAAAAAAGATGTAGAAATATTTACAAAAATGTTATCATCAAATAAATGGCAAGTGATAAGATATTGATAAAAAGATCAATTCTCTTTCCAACAATTATAACCAACTTCTCATGTTATGGGAAGTTGACAATGAGCATAAATAAACACCATGCTACTTGGTCAACTAAACATTTGGAGCATTGAAGACTAAATACATCTACATATTTGGCAAGGAATAGGCAAAATCGCACCCATTACCGGTCTAATTTTTGTTAGTGCCAACTTTATCCGAATTGTGGACTGTCTTATTATCTTTTGTATAAAAAATAAATCCATCCACAATTATGAAAAAGTTGGTAATAGCAAAATAGGCCAACAATGGCTTCATTTTTTATATTCCTTTCCAAATATGTGAGAAGTTTTCGGTCTTCAATACTTCTAATGTCTTAGTTGATCAAAGATCACAATATTTATTCATGCTTCTCGTCAGTTTTCATGACAAGTAAAGTTGCGGTAACTATATTGCTGGAAAGAGAATTTATGTTTCTAACAATATCTTCATCATTTCCCATTTCTCTAACAATGACATGTATTTTTTTAGTATTTCTCGCCTTCTTGGGTGTGGATGATGGATTCCATTAAAGATATGTAGCTCCACATAAACATGTGACTGTGATAATAGACTATTTTAAATGTCATCGTATTAATGTGAAGATACGATTGATCAGTTAAACACTAAAGTTGAAATTTCCAAATAAGCTTTGTGCCGCTTCTCAAACCTTACATCAAACAAACATTGGTTTGAAATTGGCTTAAATAATATCCCACCCTCCTTTAATCTTTTTACAGTCTTCAAAGCTTGGTTAGGTAGAGGTTCAATATCATTATTGAAACTGACCATAACATTTAAAGATCTGATGGTCAATAAAATGTAGAGATTGATTCCAATTACATCTCCCCAAGTCTAGAATGTGGATCACATAGCGCTTAAAAAAACTATGAGCTAAATTTAGAAAAGTTTGACATCTGTGTCCCCAACAAGTGGTAACCACCTGATCAAATAAATTGGTCAAGGCTGCACAAGATCTCATACTCACAGAGAATCAAATTCCCTTTTACCTCTTGAAAAATTTATTTGATCGAGTGGTTGTAGCAAGATGGGGATACTAATGTCAAGCTTTTCTAGAGTTTGCTCTTAGTCTTTTAAGAGTTACTATCCGTATTTTGGACTTGAGGAGGATCGAATAAAGGTCAAGGGATTGCTGCGATGTAATTGTAATCAACCTCTGCATTTTATTGACCTCATCGTTTCTTTGAATGTTCCAGTCGATTTTAATAAAGATATTGAGCCTCTACTTACCTTAGCTTTGAAAACTACGAAAAGATTAAAGAAGGTGGAGTATCATTTAAGCACTTATGCTTGTTTAATGTGAGGTTAGAAAATCGGCACAAATGTTGTTTCAAAATTCAAACTTTAGCAATTAATTGGTCAACTGCATATCTTTTTTTTTTTTAATATGATAACATTTGAGACGGTCCATTATCATGATCACCTAATTGTGTGTAGCTACATATCTTTCATTGCATCCCTTATTCACATGAATGAGGATGTGGAAATATTTACAAAAAAAATGTTATAATCAAAGAAATGGGAAGTGATGAAGACATTGCTAGAAAGATAAATTCTCTTTCCAACAATATTATAGCCAACTTCGCAAGTAATGGGAAGTTGTCAATGAGCATAAATAAACGCTGTCCTAATTTTTGCTAAGTTAGTCAACTTAACATTTTAAGTATTGAGAACTTGATACATTTCGCATATTTGTTAAAGAATAGGAAAAATTGCAGCCCTTGCTAGCCTAATTTTTGCTATTGATAACTTTATCAGAGTTGTGGACAATCTTATTTTCATAAAACGCTAACAATTTTCAATTAAGTACCAAGAAATCCAAATCATGATAGTCCTTAAATATATGTAGACATTTAATTACATCTTTATATTGATGTGTATAAATTATCTTCAATGATTTGAAAACCACACCAGCTGTTAAACAAGGGACCTGATTATGCTATTAAGCATTAAATGTTTAGTAGGAATGGCTAGTCATATATTGACCATCCATGTTTGATTTAGACGGTTCACATTAAATTTTTTTTAACCTAGTGTTTCTTAAATAAAACATTGCTTTTGAAAAATAATAGTTAATATATTATTTTTGCTTTAGATTCAAATAGTTAAAACTAAGAACTTATGACGTAGCACTTAAAAATTTAAATATATATTAGATCCAGATCATAAATGTCCTCAATTATAAGAAACTAGTTTATATATAAATATATCTCTATATCTATATAAGAAATTTAATTATATGTTTATATATTGATGTGCTTAAATTATCTTCAATGATTTGAAAACCAGACCAGCAGTTAAACAAGGGCATAATAATGAAAATTCAATGATCGGATCACTGTAGTTGAACCAACTATAATTACATTCATAACTTAACATAATAAATATGGTATTAACTCGATTTTTAAATAAATGAACTAGTAGAGAGGATTCAGTTTGGTCTTAAATATAATCAACTAACCATAAAAGGATGGATAATGGATAATTTATGGTTAGTTCATTAAGTAGGTAGTACTGGCTCTTGTAGCATTTAAAAAATGCTAGAAAATAGAAAAAGAAAGTGATACCACTTTTTTTATTTTTTAAGTACGTAGTGAAATTGCATTAATGATTAGCTTTCTTTTTAAAATTTAAAATAGAAGTCTACTTTCTTTAAAATATATACTTGACTCCGATGCCACATGATTAGAAGTTAACACATAATAATCATGCTATAAAATTTGTATAAAAAAATAATCAAGTCATAAAATAAAAAAGAAGTAAATGTAATCAGGTGAAAAAGGGCAAATTGGAAAAAGTTACACATTATTATTGTCATCACAAAAATTAAAAAACGATGAGTTATCTTTGTACATTTATATATTGACCCTAAATAAAAGAGAAGACAACGAAATTAGATTATAAAAATAGCCAAAGGATTCTATATATGCATTGCGAATGGAGGAGGATGATCATTCACAAATCACTTGACAAGTACCAAACACCAAATTAAAATGGTCTCACTCTCACTTGTTCTCATAATTCTATGTTTTCCTCTCTTGCTTTTGTTCTTCCTTCATAAACACACAAAATTCACTCGCAAACCTAACCTTCCACCAGGTCCTAGAGGCCTTCCCATCATAGGAAATCTCCATCAACTGAATAACTCTTCTCTTTACGTTGACCTCTCAAACCTCTCCAAGAAATATGGACCCTTATTCTCTCTTAAATTAGGCCACAGAAATGTCCTTATTGTTTCATCCTCTAAAATCGCCGAAAGGACCCTTAAAGACCAGGACATTGGTATTCTCTAATAGGCCCTCTTTCCTTGGCCAACAGAAACTATCCTAAAATGGGAAGGATATAACTTTCTTTCCTCATGGAGAGTGCTGGAGAGAAATCAGAAAAATATGTGTGGTTCATATTTTGGGCACCAAATATGTCTCTAGTTTTTCATCTATAAGAGAGGAGGAGGTTCGTCAGATGGCCCGAAAGATATTGGGAAATGTAACTTCATCGAAAGTTATAGATTTGCTCGAGATTTCAATGTCTCTTACAAGTAACATAATTTGCAGGGTTGCTTTTGGGAGAAGCTATGAGGAAGAAGGAGCTGAAACGAGCAAGTATATTGTTATTTCCCTTTTGGTAGACTTACAATAGTGGAACTTTTGTTTTGTACATTTGATTTTATACTTTGACCAATTTATAATTGATATTTTCTTCTCTCGAACAGATCTAGTATGTGTTGTTTTTGTGACTAAGGAAAGCTGGAAATTTACGAGGATCATAACTCCTTTATCATGTTTTATTAAACAAATGAGCTCGCCAATCTCATATATGACTTTCTGTGGTCTCATCTAACCAAATAATTCATTACTATTGTTTCTGGTTTCGCAGGCATTGTGAATTTGTGTTCAAACAGGCTAAGATTCCTCTATCTCCATAACCACCAACAACCTATACTGAAAATTGTGCTCTACCTCCCGCCCTTCTGCAAGTTATCAAATATCCACTCTCTTCCTTGGCCTTCTAGGAAATTGGAATTGGCTTCAGTAGCCGCCAGTGCATGCCATATTTCTTTGGCCAGGGGGCAGTCTCTAAGCACATGCATTATATCCTCCACAGCAGCTCCACACCTTATTCATGTTGGATCACTTCCTACTATCTTATTCCTCCTTTCTGCTATCAGGAGCCTGCCATGTGTAGCTAGCTATAGGAACACTTGAACCCTTCTCGTGGCTTGCAGATTCCATATTTTAGCACAAATCTGATTACCACTTGTAATATTTTCCCCTTTTCTTCTCTTGTACATGTCTGCTACTGAATATACACCATTGGCACCCCCTTCCAGACCATCATGTCATTACCATCATTCTCACATGGTGGGGGTAGGGCCCGAATCTTTTGTACTACATCTTTTGGTAACACGTTATTTAGCCATTCCCAATTCCAGTCCCTATCCATCCCAACTGCTTCATTCACTATCATATTCATGTTAATTGATTCTGGCCCCTTACACACTTGCTTATCAGTCTCTTTTCTCCCTTTAGCTATTCATCCTTCCACATCAAGATTTTACCCCCATTCCTAACTTCCCATGCCCAGCTGTTGCTAAGAGCCGGCCATATTGTAGCCATGTTCTTCCACAGCACTGAGTCAGTTTTTCTTACTCTACATTCTCTTGGCAGATCTGCCCCTCTCTCATATTTTGCCTTTAGGACTCTGGAGCATAGGTTAGGTTTGTCGATCATTAGATTCCAACCCACCCTACCTAAAAGTACTTCATTCATTTCTCTCATACTCTTTATCCCGTATCATCGTTCCTTCTTAGGCTTACATAGTGTTTCCCAACTTAATGCATGGATTTTCCTCTTCCCCTCATCTTCACCCCATATGAAATTCCTCTACATTTTTTCAATCTCTTTGCATATCCCCGTTGGGATGAGCTCATGCTGCATTTGAAAGTTTGCCATATGGGATGTAACGGATTGCACCAGGCTCAATCTTCCTGCTAGAGCCAAGGTTTGACAATTCCAGCTACTTAACTTTCTCTGCACCTTTTCCATTAGCCCTTGAAACTTCCTTTTAGTGCTTCTCCCTTGTGTTATCTGTGCACCCAGGTATCTCCCTAGTTCCTCCTTCCTTCTAAACCCACTTTGGCAGCACAGGGTGTTCTGCTTTTCTTTCGGCACATTCTTGGAAAATACAATTGAAGTCTTTTGTGCATTGATTTTTCCACCTGATATGTTGCTGAAGCTCTCCAAGCATTCTAGTACATTACTCATCTGTTCTTCACTTACTTCCCATAAAAGCAGTAGGTCATCAGCAAAAAGCATATGTGAAATGCTTACCCCTTTCCTTCCTATTTTGATTGGGTTGCATTTCTTGTTGTTTACTACATCTGCCACAATGTGTGATAGCTTCTTTATTTCCAGAACAAATAAGTAAGGGGAGAGGGGGTCTCCCTGTTGTATACCTCTTCAGGGCCTGAAACCATCCTGTATTCTACCCTACCAAATCAGCTTCATCTCCACTATTTTCACACAATGCCATATGATATTGATCACATCTGTGGGGATCTCAATTTCCTCTATCACTTTTTTCAAAAAGCTCCAGTTCACTTGGTCATATGCCTTTTCAAGATCAATTTGGATGATCATGTAACCTTTCCTCCCCTTCATTCTACACATGGTATGAGTTATTTCCTTGGCAATGACTATGTTGTCTTGGATGTTTCTTCCAGGAATGAAACTTGCTTGGTATAGGGATATAATTTTGTCCAGTAGGGGTTTTAATCTTTAGACCAGTATTTTAGCTAAGCCCTTATCGAGCACGTTGCACAAAGCTATTGTTCTGAATTGTGTTACACATTCTGGGTTGTCTATGTTGGGAATTAGGACTAGGAGAGTTTTATTCAAGGCAGCAATTTTTTTGGGATGCCTCTAAAGAATCTTGATCTATTGAATTACCTCTTCGCCTATAATCTTCCAGTTCTTATGGTAAAATATGGCTGGGTATCCATCTTCCCTCAGGACTTTGAAGCTTCCAATACTAAAAAAAGCTCTTTTAATTTCCTCCACTTCTAACCTCCTTCCAACCCTTGCCAAGGCTTGTCTACTTATGGCTCCCCACCCTTGTTTGGTTTCATCCAGCTTCTGTCAACAAAGTCTTCTATGTATAGGTTCTTGTAAAAATTTTGGAACATGCTGCAAATTTGTTCTTCATTATCCACCTAGACACCTTCATTGCTCTTCAGGAATTTGATTTTGTTTTTCCTTCTTCTAACTAGAGTTTTGCTATGGTAGTATTTTGTGTTCCTGTCTCCTTGGGTTATCCAAGTTCCCCTTATTTCTGGTACCACAAAATCTCTTCTTGTTTCAGGGCCTCAAGTAGTTCATTGTGAGTCTTCTTGCAAGTGTTTGCAAGTATGAGTTGGTGTCTCTGGATTCACATTTTGGATACCCTCCAATCTCCTATTTAGCCCTCTTATTCTATATTTGATGTGCCTGAAGACCTCTTTTTTCAGACATTCAGAGGAGTTTGGAGCTCCCATAAATTCTTGTGTGCCTCCTCTCCCTTTTTCGAGTTCTCAATTAGGAAAGATTCAAATCTTTCATGATTTAACCAGGCGGCCTCAAAACAGAAAGGTGGCTCCCTTCTCAGTGGGCTTTGTAGGTACGTGTCAATGACTAGGGGGTGATGATAAGAGCATACTCTCAGCCCATTCTTCACCATTATTTCTGGGAAAATGTGTTGCCATTCCATATTGCATAAACAGTGATTTAGTCTTTTGTAGGTCATGTCCAATCCATACCATTTGGGGCCCTTCCACGTGAAAAAGGGTCCTTTAGCTTCCATATCTTACAAGCCCCTTGACTCAATCCATTCCCTGAATTTCCTGCACCTTTCTTCATTCACCCTACCACCACCTTTCTGTTCTATGGGGATGCTTATTTCATTCCAGTCTCCAGTTGATATCCATGGCCCTCTCATCTCATCAACTATACTTCCCAGCATATTCCACAACTCTTATTGTTGGTTCACATGAGGGCTAGCGTAAACTACTTTGAAACCCCAAGGTTGTAGTTCACTTGTTCTGATTCTATAGTGAATGAATTGCGTATGTCTCACTAGTATCTCAACTTCTAGTTGCTTATCATTCCATAGTAACCATATCCCTCTACCATAGCCTTCTGCTTCTATTAGCTCGCTGTGACTGAAGCCTATCATTTTTATTACTCATTTTTCTTTAATGCCACTTATTCTAGTTTCCAGTAATACAACAAAGTTTGGTTTCTGCATCCTCATCAGGTTTTTTAGGGCAGCTGCAAAGCCTTTGCTTGTTGCTCCTCTGCAATTCCACACTAGGAAACTGAGCATCTATATTCATTGTGTCCTGTCCCCCTGTCTCGCAGTCCCGCATAGATGGATAAGTGAGGTCATCTCCCCTGTCCTTGAGATTTTAGTCTCCTCCCTTCCTGCTTTTATTCTTGTTTCTATACTATCAACCTTCATCATGTCCTCCCCATAGTACTGTCCCTTCTTTTCCACATCCACTTTTCGGTTTCTCATATCCTGATTCAGTTCCCAGTTTGCCCTTCGAGTTTTTACACTACTGTTTCACCCAATCTCTTCCTTTTTTTGCTCTCCTTGTTCGTGATCAACCTTTCCCCCCTCACTCTTTCCATTCTGTTGATTGGGTGTCTTAGTTTTGGCTCATCAGTGCTTCTGTTTATTTCCTCAATTGGTTGACTCATGTTTTGTGCTGCCTTTGACCCTTTCTCTTTTCTTTTGATGAATTTTCTCTCCAACATGCTGCCACCAATTACCTCTTCCTTGGGTTCATACATGTTCACCTCCTGTTCCCCCTCCTCTTCTAGTGCAGCAAATTGTGAACGTGTTTGCACACCATCGTTCCACATCCTCCCTTGTCCATAGCGCTTCATGTGTTGAACTGTTTTCTAAGGACCTTGTCTTTGTTCACCATCTGCCTCACTTTTTTCACTATCTTCTACCAACACTTCTGATCCATCCTTCATTCTATCCTTCATTGTCTCTTGTCTCTTCCTATCTTTTTCGTATTTTTCTTTGAGGTGGCCATACATACCACAGAGATGAAACAAAGGGTATATAGGCTTTCATACTCCACGAACTTCAATTCTCCCTCGATCATATAGTGCGATATTAATGGCTTTGTTAAGTCAAGCTCTACACACACCGTGGCGAACTTATTCCTTCCTCTCTTGGCCGTGCGCGTCTAGTTTCAGGACCCTTCCTGTTGTATTAGCAAAGTTGTATAAGACTTTTTTGTCGAAATATTCCACATCTATTCCGGGGAGTCTTATCCATGCTGTAACTTTTCAATTTTCTCCTTCATTGGGTTGAAAACTGGTTTCCATCTCAACCCAAGAGCCGCCTGTTAAAGCTTTGTGATAATCCTCCATGTTTTCAAACGTTACAAGAAATAATTGTTGTCGAGGTCGCCCAGGTTGATTTCCCTGTTACGTGCCCAGATCTGCCATAATTTCATTTCTAGAAATACGTGCCCAGATCTGCCATAATCTCTGTACGACATTTGCGATCGCTTTTTGTGACACTCCTTAACTTACCCCTTAGCTTCATTACAAAGTGAATTAGAATTAAAAGGAAGCCTCATTATGATCAAAGGGTCCAAAAGTTTCAATTTGAAAACTTTCAAGTTTGTGAAAGTTACTATTCACTGGTTTTAGGACCAACTTTGAAAATTCATAACTAATTGTAGAAAAATCGATATTGAGTGCTTCCAATTTCTATTTGAAGCTTGTAAGTTCATTTACAAGGGAAAAATACTCCTTGAGTCATTTACTTGCCCAAATGATACAGTTTAATTCGTAAAAATGTACTGTACAATTGGTCATTTTCTATTTTTCCCAGGTTTTCCAGTGATTTTCTTCAAATTTTGGAACTTAATAACTTTCTGTACAAAACTCCAAATTTAGTGTTCTTTGGCTTGATAAAAATCTCACAATATGAACTATTTTTCTGTAAACTTT
>JANTPZ010010519.1:0-11799 GCA_025593235.1 Vachellia pachyceras | reverse complement strand
AGAGCAGATAAAACAGCGACTTCAAAATGAAGCGAAGGAAGATCTAGGGAGGGGAAAGTGGAGAGACTGGAGAGGAGAATCTTAACGAGAGAGAGAGACGCAGAAATCGGGGTTCGCTTTCTGGGGAATTGGATGGTATAGACTTGAGAAGGGTAGGCGCTTAGCTAAATTTAAAGGAATTTTGTTCGTTGGCTGACGTTTCGCTCAGTAACGGACAGCGACGACAACCCACGCCTACATTTCCCGACACATAGATATACAATATATATATATATATATAATCAATCTATACAATATATAATCAATCTATGACTAAAATCCAAGTGGTGTTTTATAATAATTAATAAATCACTGACTCATTAATACTTCGCTTTCTCCATTCAGGTTCTCCCTGTAAAACGTCAGTTAACTTAACTTTTTTTTTTAGAATATAAAAAAGTTAATTGAATAATATCTTCATCATTTTTTAAATTGACATGATATATAATCAATAATATTCATAGCTATTTCAGAAAATATCTTATAATTAAGATATTTATTTAATTTTTTTGATATCTATGAAAAAATTAATAGACTCTTACCTTAAATAATGAATTTAGTAGAGAACTCGTTTAATCCATCAATATTAAAAATAAGTTAAATTAATTATTTATAATAAATTCATGTTTGGCTCGTTTAAAATATCATTTTTAATTATATATATCAGAATCTTTTTAGCTCCTGCAGATACAATAGAATATAGTAATTTTTTGTAAATTTTATATTATGCATAAATAAAGATATATGGGTGACATAAATACATCTCAATAGAAAAATGAATACCATGCGATGATGCTATTTATTTATTTCTGAATCATAAATAATAGAATTCATTACTTGGTAAGATTTAAGTTAAACGCAATGAGTTTATTTCAATATTAAATATAAGATCTCAATCAATTTTATCACCCAAATTTATAATATCTTTTTTGTAAAGCATAATTATAATATGATTATAAATGTTGAATGGTATTATAATAAAAGTAACACACATTTTAAAAATAATTAATTAACAAATTCTTTTAATATCCATAACTGTGCTGGTATATCTTAATTAAAGTTGTTTAGAAAAATTATGGTAAAAAAATTGTAAACAAATGTGAATGCAGAAGGGTCTTTAATTACTGCTAGCATTGCGCCACATGCGCGAGCTTTATTTTATTTTAGAACAGACAAAAACAAAAAGGCTGTATGCTTCATGGATTGGAGTGGGATTTCAAACCCTATTTCACATGACTGATATATAAAATTCAACCTTACTTCACAAACTAACTTTCAAATTTCTACTGAAAAAAATTGAGCGAATCCGTATTTAGTAAGCGGTAATGTTTAAAAATAATTATTTTTAATAGAAAAATATGTGTCTAATAACTGAAAAAATTAGTTTGAGTTAGCCCTTCAAATCATGTCGGTGAATCGACCTTCTAATAAATCTGATCGAAAGTTTTGGTTCGATTCATCATGTTGAATTTTATATTTTTTTTGTTACTAAGCCTAAAACGACCTCAATTTTTAGTTAAAAAAATAACCCATTACATTTGTATTTGAGTAACTGTTTTGTTAGATTATACATAAGTGTTCCATTTACCCGTAGATTAATAATGACTTTTTATTTAAAATTAGTGTTTTGAGGATTATAAATGAAATTTATATATGTTTAAATTTTATTTGACTAACCTGAGTTCAATCACATGGGACCACTTATCCTTAAACTTGTTTTTTAAGAAGATGAACACCTGTATTTTAATAAATAATTCTACTTTCAGCCTTTACTATAAGAGCCGATTGATTTTTTTTTAAGAGATTAAAATATCAAATAAATTATTTAATAATAACATATATTTTGAAATGTTTACATATATTTTTAAATTATATATCAGTTTATAAGTCAAGCAAACTAATTTACAAAAAATAAAAAATATATCCGTTAATCAGTTTCCTTAACTGGAAAAAGATAACTAACTTTTTATACTGAGGATAATTGGCAGCAGTGGTTTACATGCAAGTGGAGTGGGAGTGAGTCCAAAGAAGGTACACAACTTGAGTGTTTTGCAGGATTAAAAAGAGAAGGAACGTTCATTATTAGGGATTGAGATTTGGAGATTATTCATTGCCACAGGGAAGCTTTAGTGTATGCTGATCGAATTGCCAGGAATGGATGTAGATCCAGGATAGACATACTTATCTTCATGAACCTCCTAATTACTGTTTGGAACCTCTTTCTCTTGATTTGAGGTCGTGTTTGGGATTTAATCCCCCCGATTTGGTTTTTGTGTAATGGCATATACTCAAGCTTTGCTTGCTTTGTAATTAAAAAAAGAGAGAGAAGGAACGTGAGGCAATGGGGGTGTTTGGGAAAGCTTCCCAACAATATAAAAGTACGTTCAACAGTGTTTTTCCGTAAAATGAGATAATCACCTTCACACATTTATCTCGTAAATGGTAAAAGTACTTCTCTACCGTTTTATCAAACGGACCTAATAACGTGCCCAAATGTAGGGTCAGTCAGTGCCCACTCCACACCTTCCACTCATTCGTGTGTGACAGAGATAAGAGACAGCTGCTCTGCTCACACTTCACCTTTAGACTGAGAACAAAAACGCCCACATGCGCACACAAATGTTGAATATCTTTTATTTCAAAGGTATAAATGTCATTTTCATTATTATAGGCAAACATTTTAAGACACTTTTAACCATTAAGCATCAAGAGTGAGCACTCTTTCAATTAACCTTTGCCCCGCATTACCCCATTGTACCTTATTGTTCTGTTCTGTTGATCATTAAAAAGACTAAATAAATATATTGAAACAAATACCTCTAACTAAAGAATGGTAATTGATACAAAATTTTAACTAATCATCACCATATCATCTAAAGAAAAATTTCAATAAAATCCATTTCATATTGCACTGTGTTGAATCTATTTATATCTAGAGGCATGATCATCATTAAGTTGTGCCCAAGCGATTGCAAGAAACTCCAAATTCAGTCAACCTGTGAAGTGACCATGCAAATCATTATACATGTGACTTCGAGTAAAGTTCAAGATTAAATATTTGCGATTCTACTTCCCTTTACATTTTAGTGGAAAATGGAATTTATTGATGATCAAGATGTACAGCGAGCAGGGTAAGCTGATTACATGGGAATTATAGTTTTGTAAAAATAAACACTAAAACAGTAAAAAAAAAAATCTCATGGGGGGTTCAGTTTTGCCAAGAGGTCTGTTGCCTGGGAAGTGTTGTGACTCAGAGAGATAGCTTCATTGACCAAAATATGTGGCCCTAAGAAATCTCTGTCCAACAGCTGTAGATTCCTTGCGTCCCCAGAGTTTCCAACACATGATTCCATAAGTAATAGTCCAGAAAGGGTCACGCTTGCCCGACTTTAGGTTCTTTTGCAACCATAGATCGTAGGAGGCATTAAAGAAGAGGGCATTGCAGGTTGTTGGGAAGGATGAATTGCCAACAGTCAGCACCAAAGTTGCATTCCCTTTTCCCACTGAACATAAATAAACTTGAATTCTGGCTTTTAAAAATTAAAAAATATAAAAAGCTTGAATTTAATACACAAAGCAACGGCTGAAAGATAAATTTAGACCCCAGATCAGCCCAACCAATCAACAATAATTAAGAATAAGAGGATGCCCACAAAATTCAGTCAATAATTAACAAGTCAAAAGGCAACATTTCTTAAAAGGTACCGTAGGAACAAAATAAGTGCCACAGCATCCATGGCTAGAAAAAAAATATAAACTCAATTTTCAGTTCTGCAGTTTTTATAGCAATACATGGAGATAATACTAGCTTCCCCTTTTACTGTTGCTTGGCTTCTACTTTCTTTTTCTGCCACAATCGATCTAATGCACTGTCAGCGTCTCCCTGGAAATGCAAAATGAAGATTCCAAATTAAATATCAGAATAATTTGAACAAGAATCTTCACTCCATGGCATTTCTTAAGTAATACGGCCAACGTAGATCCTTAAGATATACTTTGCTATCTGACATGAATCAGAGATAAAAACACATAAAATTATCCATTCTCAAAATCACTTTAAAGTTTAAAATACCAGAACCACACCATTCTGCTCAGTCTAGATCACATTTAACAATCCTGGCCTAATGGCAAGATAAAATAAAAAATAAAGCAAAAAAGATACATGACATTTAAGACATATCATAAGCTTCCTCCACAACCTAATTCGACTCCATATGCTCGTCCCAACTCAATTTCTCCCTCAGTAAATGTAAAACGATAAGGGAGCATGTCAACAGAAATTAACTCTGATATAATTCTTTGATGGTCATTCGACATACTATGCTTACGCCACAAAAGATTGCAGCAACAAAAGCAACATACCAATATATTTGTATTGTATAAACTTAATACAAAGGCAGTATGCAGTATAGTTGGCACTATGACTTCAATTCAAAATATAGTCAATTTATTTGAAAAAAAAGCAATAATTTAGCTCAGGACAGACAAAAATCCGGTAACTGGATAACACTGCAATATAACTACTTATAAATACACAAGGGATCAATTAAAGCAAACAAACCTGCGCACGAATGAAACCACACAGAGCAAATGTAGAAAACTGGCCACTATAGATGCCGTTCTCATCCAAATGTCCAATGTTAATCTGAACAGAGGCATGATCCTTAGCAGTGATCAGTCTGTTTGTTGCGGAGCTGCATCATGCAGTAAATTAGTTCAAACTCCAACAAGAACAGTCAGGCAGAAAATCAGAACATCTTGCATAAATTTGGATGCATACCATTTTCTTGGAATGTAAAGTTCAGTGATTTGTCCCTCCTCGTTCTGCATCCTTTTCGAGATGTACAACCTTCTCTGTTGAAAATCTAGAAAAGTCACCCACATTCAGAAGAAAATATATTGACATAGTAATCTACAAGAACCACAGCATTAAAAAAGCAAATTTTAGACTTCCAGGAGATAACAAACCACGAACTTTAAACATTTCCAGAATTACAGCACATCCATAAATACACACAACACAACATATTGATAACTCGAACATAAAACATCGAATTTGATCAACCGGGTTATTTACACATCGCAACTATAGACACGTGAAGCAGCAATATTAGGGGAAAAATTCGCCCACCACAAATAAAGTACGGGTAAGAAAAAACGATGTACTTCCTAGTACGACGATAATAACAGATCGTTCCCCAACCGGAGTACCGCAGGAAGAAGAAAAGGATAAATTGCCACGGCAAAGCGATTTCGAATACCAACACGAGGTACAAGAAATAGAAAATAGCAAAAAACGAACAGATGAAATAAGCAAGGGTAGAGCGAGAGAGGAAGAGCGTACCGAAGGAAGCGACGAACTCGAAAGCTAGTCAAATTGAGCGGAGGCCGCAGAAGACGACTCGATATAAAGAAGAAAACCTAGTTTCATTAATAATGGGCCGGGCTTATGTCTTTTATAAAGCCCGTATAATGAATAGTTGTTGTCTTGAGCTGGGCCACCAGAGCCCGTCTTAAGCCCATAGGGTTGTATCTAAGAAAATATCTCAATCTGCCAATTTTTAAAAAACTATTAGCTGTAAACATAGGGGGCTTTTATTGTATGCATATATTTAAAATATATTAAATATAAATTAATGTAAAAAGTCTAGGCACTTATGTAAATAAATGATTCAAAAATTTGAAAAGGGGTAAAATGTTTAAGTTTAAATGAATGAAATATGCAGATATTGTGTAGAGAGAGATATTGATTAGTTAGGTCATTTTTTTATGAGATGATTATTGGTTCAATGATAATGCTATATCTGGTAAAAAAAATGATAATGTATATTTCTAAAAAAATCTATATTATGTATCAATTGTTACTTAGATGGAGTGTGTATGTATATTTTAATATTTTTAAACGAAATTTACCATAAGGTTCTAAGTAAATGAATTAATGAATAAAATGTCCCAAAAATTGATAAAATTATCATAAGGTCCCAAGAGTAGTTGGTCTGATTGTCATTAACAACCTCACCAGCCGTCAATAACAACCGGATCAGCTAATGTTAGAATTTGACGGTAAATTTGTTAAACTTTAAATATTTTATTCATTAATTAGGTTATTTGGGATCTAAATAAAAGGGCATCCAGCTCAAATTAGGTGTCATTTGCAGGGCCATTAAAAATGTTGCTGCCATTGAGGCCATGGCATTGAAATCCCTACCTTCACATTCATGTCACTCTCTCCTCTGTTCTCTTCTGTCAACAACCCAATCATTTAGTGGCCCCATTTGTTTTTTTTTTGTGTTCTTAATTTCTTCCCTGAAAATTATTGTTTTATTTAAAAATATCAGAATATCTTTATATGCATTAAAATTAATTATGAATCTAAAATCAAATATATATATATATATATATTTTTAATGCTGAGGCTGGCCACGAAATCAAGATCATAGTTATACCATGAGTCATTACGAAATCAAAATTATGCTTGTTTCAATTAGTCATTGTCACAGGATTTACATGTATTGATATTGGTATGTATAGGAAGCATTGGACTGACAAGTTCAAATCCTAAAAGAAATATTTATGCAGAAAGGAGTAGCCACAAATCTCAGAACCAGATTAATGGATTGCTCAAATCTCAAACCAGATTATTAAAATCATTTTATAAAATTTGATCTAATTGGTTAAATTTTCTCAAATGTTTTATATGCCAAAAGTGACCGTTAATAACATTACACAATTTGTTAGAATTATTATATGAGTTGTCAAGCCATTCAAAAATGTAGTCAATTTTACAAATTGTACGGAAAAATTGAGAAATGAGAAAAATATCATTTTTATCTTTTTAATCAAATTTTAAAATTTCAGATTCCAACATTTACCCCATATGTCCCTTAACATATTGGGTTTGTTTGGCCGAGCGGTTGCAAAAACCAAACGCGCATTTAACAGTGTTTTTCCATAAAACGAGATAATCTCCTTCACAAATTTACCTCGACTTGAGTAAAAGTACTTCTCTACCGTATTCCTTTTGTAAATTTATTCATGCCGTATTACTTAGGGATTTTCTCAAAGTAAATCCATTACCTCCATAACATATGTAAATTGAATAAACACAGATAGTATTCAATCTCCCAATTCAAATCAAACATTATTATTTAATGGGTGTTGCCTGTAAAAAGGAGGGACATCCTTAGATCACAAGCAAAGCAAGCATAACACTAAAGAAATGGAAAATTATACTGAGATACCCAATATGTTATAAAAATCGTAATTAGTTTTATATATTAAAATTATTAATAATAATTTCCATAAAAGGTATGAATACAATTTAAACAAATCATATTTTTAGAAAATACTGTAGATCTTATAAAACTTCCACAAAATTTTAGAGCAACTCATTGTTATAGTACATGTTTAAGAAATCTTTCCCGGAATGGTACATGTAAGTTAAGATAAAAGGCATTTTGAAATTCGTAAAAAACATTTTAAAATTAGCAAAAAAACATTTGAAATCTATAAATTCTTTTTAAATTTTATAAATTTTTCTCAAAATTCGTAAACTTATTTCTCCCAACGGATTCCCAAACACATACTTGCTAACATATTTGTACTTAGGTCTAATTTTACTTAAAAGCGGTGGCACAACCCGTAAATAATCTCAAAGGTAGGGGTATGTTTGCATGAACGGTCTGTTATAGTCTGGAAGACCCCGGCGAAATCGGAGTGCAGCGGATCCATCGGGGAGTGTCTGCTTGCTGAGGACGGGCTGTTCGGGTCGGAGTTCGAGATGGACTCGGAGACAAACCGGCGCATTCTAGCAGGGGGCAGGTACATAAGCTACGGTGCACTGAGGAGGAACACTGTACCCTACTCCAGACGTGGTGCTTCCTACTACAACTGCCGGCCCGGTGCTCAGGCAAATCCCTACCGCCGCGGATGCAGCCGGATCACTCGATGCAGGGGTTAAAATTCGTTATGTTTTCCTGTTAGTTCCTTTTTTATTTAACCTTTGTTACCCTTATTTAAAAAAAAAATTACCTGATGAGTTTATTGAGAAGAAGTCTGCTGCTAATTACAAGTAGGAGAGAAGTAGAGAAATTGAATAAAATCTGGTGAATGTATTGTAATTTGGGTACACATTCTTGTTTTCTTGGTAAATTGTGGTTATATGTCCAATTTGTTTGTATCATTCTGATCAATTATCACATCTCATGGCTTGCCTGTGTTGCATCTGTTTTCTTTTACCTATCTCGTCATTCATTAATTTTTCTCGTTCTTACCCTAATGATTGATATGATTTAGATGTTTGTGGTGTTTCTTCTTCTTCCTCCTCCTCCTCCTCCCATCCTTTTATTGCATTTCTTGTTCAAGGATTTCTGGAAGATTATTAGAGAGTTACGTTCTGATGTCTGGATTGAAGCGTTCAGGAACCTTTTGTTCAAAAAATCGAAATGTAGTTATTCTTCTTCTCCTTTTTTTCTTTTTAACTGTTACGTTTTCTTCTCTAAACAGTCAAGGACAGTCCTTTTTGAGTTTTTTCTCTTTCGTTGAAATTGAGGACCTAGCTGGAAAAAAGGCGTGATGTGAGGCCCATCCTGTAATTCCAGTTCTCGATTCTTTTTTTCAATATTCTTTTTAAAAAGTCACTGAAGGTGATGATTTTTCTCTCTTTCACACAATGAAAACGGAGAAAGAAAATGATTTTGGTAACAGTTGGACACGTCTGTTGTAAATATTCAATCTTACAATTATTTCAAGAAAAATGGAAAAAAATAATTATTATGGCAATTTTTTGTTCCCAGCCACAAAAGTAAGCCTAACCATTTCAATATTCCCCATTAAAAATAATTAATTACACAAGTCTTTCATCAGGAGTCAAGTCCTTCTCATATACAAATATGCAACAACTACAATTAGGTTCAGTTACTGATCACATAATTATACATACCAAGCTAATCCTGAACTATATCTACTACAGTTAAACAAATCCTTTTCTTAAACAAAAGAGAAAACCACTTATTTTGGAGTCACCGAAAAAACTGCTTTTTTATGTGCATCAATCAAAATCAGTGAACGTGCTTCTCCTATTATTATTGTTATGGCATCTTTCACTTTTTTTTTGTGTGCCAACTAAAATCCACCTCACACCCCTTTGTCCTCGTCTTCCTTACAACTATCATTTTCTCCAGCACCACCAAAGTTGCCCTGCCCAAAAAGGAACCTTCCTCTTTATTCTATATTCACACCTTCACGTATTTCAATTTCAAATTTAACATATACTTGGCTGGCACTGGCATGCCATGATGAGGCTGGCTTCACAGATAATAACACACCCATATCCTAAAATATTTTTCAAAAGGAATGAGTATTCTAAAGTAATTTTTAATGTATTCAGCACCTTAAAGTATATGCTCATTGCCACTGAGAAAATACTTTAAAGACAAAATTATGCCAAAAATTATTTTATAATACCAAGAGTTACTGGAAAAAATGCCTTAACTAAAGTGTTGAATACAAATTATACCTGTATGTGTATGTTTACTGCCTATTTTTTTATGCAATGGGTCCACAAATCAGTATATCGATACAAATAGTTGGAGACCCTGTCCAGCTGTCAAAGGTGATGATTATATACTATTTAAATGTCAGCAATACGGACGAAAGGAAATCTCGGTTTCTAGGAAGTTCCGAATTTTTCAAGATTTATGGTATATGGTGAGATTCTGGCAGTTTAGTTTCCATGAATAAGGAAAAAGCATGGTCAAGAGAATATAGATGGACTAATTTCATAGCGTTTTGTAAATGAGAAGGGGCAAAACAAAAACATATCACGATTTGATGTGAACCACTACCAAACTTTATCACCAACCTCTGTCACGTTCAGCTGTTCTCTTCCTTGATATTCAACTTTTTCTCTTCTCCCTCGTAGGAACTCTAAAGGACTGTGAGCCTTCCATTCCCATTTCAGCTGAGTTTATAGATGCTCTGTCTAATTCGTTTATCCTGCTCCGCCATCTCTTCAAGTGCATCAGAGTTAAAGGAAACCACCGATCAAAACTATATACATTAGATTAGTTTCCACAGAAACAATGATAAAAAGAAAATATGACAGGAAGCGGCTCACTATGAACTAGTCATCTTGCCAAGGAAATGAAAAACAAAATCATAGTGAACCTTGGTCATGAAAATTCCAGTCTCAAACCCCTGAAAAACAAATTTCAGCTCACCAATATTGTGATTCCTATGATTATGCTAGTTCTACAATTAAGCATACAATATTTAAAATAAATGAAAGGACATCTGATACAGGCCAGAACAGAGAGAGGGAGTAGAAGATTTGGGGGGAACTGTATAGATCTTATTCAAAAACCCCTTTCGTGACACGTGGGTTTTATTTATAGAGTATCTCTGTAAGTTCTGATCAACAGAAACGGTTGCATGATTGCCGGTATGACCGCTATCCTTCTTAATGAGCTATGGCACGTAACAATATATCTAATGCCTGCTACGTTAACATATAACTCGGGAAAAATTTTATGTCTCTATCATCACTCATAGTCACTGCAACAGCACGCACTGCTTCTGATATGATGAAATTGATTTGCATCCCTCACAATAGCCTCTTGTTGAAAAACCTAAAAAGACATAATTGATTGCACAAGGGAAATCTCCACACTCTGAGTATCTAATTACTTTTAGTGTTGGAAGGCAGAGTAAAAAGAACCCACAAGTAATTGCTAGCTTCTCACTTTAATATAGAGCTCGTTCTTTTTCCTATTCTTATGCAACAAGAAATACAAAGACCATCAGAAAGACCCCCTTCTCTGATCTCCTCCTTCAAATACTCACATATCATATATCAAATAATCTTCTTCCTCTGGTCTTCACATAAACCCAACTAAATCCAGCATCCTTTTTAACATTGGTCATTTTCATCATATTTCTAGCACTTATCACATTGTCCCATTGGTTTGTAGCGGCATAGATATGGGATAAAAGAACATAAGCGGCTAAATCAGACAGCTCCAACAAGAAAAGTTTTTCAGCCACACGTTCTCCAGTCTCTCTGTCTCCTTGCACCCTACAAGAATTAAGCAGTGTTCTATACACCGAAGCAGACTCGAAGATCAAAGATCAACTTTGGCTTATGATCATCACTTGGAAATTAAATTTTTTTGAAAGAAACGGCTAAAAGTTACTACACACACTTATGGAGGAAAGCCAAACGTCTAAGTGCATGCTGAAATTTCTCAAGAAGACCAGTTGCAAAATAAAAAAATAAATAGGATCCTTATAACCATGATGCAAAGTAGGAACAGAAAATGGTTCACTGGTGTGATCACATCAAATGAAAATTCTACATTGCCACCAGCAGACCATGGCCAGGGTCAGAATAGAAAAAAGGGACTGCGGATCTTAAAACTCAGAGCCCCACACCAACAAAACACATCTATAGACCCAGCCAAATTCATTATTGAATTAAAATAAATAATGAACTGCAAATATTCCCATCCATAGAAATTCTAAAAATTGATACCACAGCAGAAAGACCAAAATTTCACTTCAAAACAAAAAATTCACTAAATCAGTAAAGACCTTTAAATCATTTTAAACCACGTACAATTGAAACTTATGATTGAATCAGAATATAAGAGGCAATTTTACCTGTCTCAAGAAACAGAAACAGAGTTCATTATTTGCCAAAAAGAATGGAGTTTCCAAAATGAGTACGAAGATAGACTCAATCATCACCAGTAGTCACCGCAG
>JANTPZ010010516.1:0-13689 GCA_025593235.1 Vachellia pachyceras | reverse complement strand
GAGAAAGCATTACAAAACTCTGACACGGAATCTTGATGATGACTTTTAAAATTTTTAACCTAATAATGAGCATTTGGAAGATATTTCCCCCGTTAATATAGTTTTTTTTATTCTGGGGATTATTGTCTGTGAATTTGAACCTGTTATTTAGTGTACTTGATTCACTGGGTTGACTTTTTGTGGAGCGGTTTTCAGTTGAAGTTTCTGATATGTAATGAACCTGCGGTAGAAAATGGTCCCATTCATTGGCGATTCAGTGGACGGAAGGAAAAAAAAGTGTCACAACACAAAAACGACAGATCAATGATCTTCAATAGCCTCAAGGGACATCACTAAGAGCTTACTTGGATTATTTTACTTCTATCTTATTCGAAGTGCTTTTACATTGTGCAAGTTGAGCATTGAATGCTATGTTTAGTACGGTGGAATTGAAAATGTAATTTATTTTCTATATTTGGTACAATGAAATTGGAAATGAAAATAGAAATAGAATTCAAAATGGGTAAAAATGAACTCCATGATGTAGCCCTATGGAATTGTATTCAATTCCATGGAATTGATTTTTTGGCCCCTCATTTTTCCTATATTTGTATCCATTTCTATCTTCATTTACATCTCTATTTCCATTTTCATTAAAATCAATTACAGCGTACCAAATGAGCAAAGTGGTTGAGGGCATTTTCCTTTTTCATGTTCATCCTTACTAAAGTTCTACCATTCAATAATATAAGTTATAGCCAAGTTACAAAACAACAATAATAAGTGCATGTTTGGGAATCCCGTTCTCCCAATTGCTGTGTAAGCCAAAATAAAAACTATCTAGAAATATGTAATAACCATATTAAAATTTATAAAAATATTTCAAAATTTGTAAAATTATCTCAGAATCCGTAACTTCTTTCTCTCAACAGAATTCTCAAACGTTAATTAACAGGGGCGTCATTCTCAACGTCACTGGCCCAACACAACGATGATAACGATGCAGCTTAAACTTATTTTTTTTCTCGTTGCATACAGTGATTTAGACTTGAGATTTTGTGGTTGAGCCACCAAAGCTCATATCCATTATGATCAAGATCTGTTGGTTGAATAACTGCATTACATTGAAAGTCAAATTTTTTTTTTTGCCTGGTAATTGCCGGCAATTAAACTTTATGATTGGAGGTTTATTTCTTTTACCATTTTACAGTATAAATGTAAAAGTCCAAAGAGATTTTTGTAAACTTTAGAAAGCTAGGGATATTATTCAAGTTCACCAAAGAAAATTTATACAAGTTTACCTATTAAAAATTGTTATTTCTGTGCAAACGAGAATAAAGTAAATTGAACTATGTCGGTAAATTTTAATCAGGTTAATAAGGCATTGACTCATTATCTAAAATTCTAAGGCGTATGCCTTAAAACTGATACATAAAATCCAATTTATTTGAACTTTTGTTTTCCAGTTTGTTACCAGGAAAATCGAGGTGAAGAAGGGAGGGAGCGAAAACCTGACATGACATGCAAGCTGTAATGCTCAAGGCGGCGAGCCATTATTCTGCTCTAGTGGAGCTCCCACTACTTCTGCTTCCTTTTCAGTTTTCTTTTCCTTTTTTGGCCACACCTAGCCACTTGTTCAATTTAATTTAAAATGGCAATATTTTAAAATGTCAAATCTTTAAAATATTTTCGACAAAACGATAATATAATAAAATATTGGTCTAATTTATTTAGAGAAATAGTTATATACTCTTGAAATGTCATATCGTCTTTGTCTCATTTAACAAAAATGTTTCGGGTGTCATTTGTTGTGGGCCTCATGTTTCATAAATTTCTTATAATTACTTATCCTTTTTTATAACCCATTATAATCCATATTTATTATGGAAAAATAAAAATAATTATGAGAGATTTATGAGATATGTGATCCATGACAATTTATCCTTTACTTCTATGTTTTCTATATATCTTATTTGTGATGCAAAACCTTCGTTGTATAAAAATTAAAGGCCAGTCTGTTTAGCCATTTGATATCAGTTTAAGAATAGAAATTCGCAATTTTAATCTTGTTTACAACCTTAGATTGTTGCTATTTAGTTAAAGAAAATTACATTGCATAATGTGATTAAACTGGCTTTTTGGAAGAAGGAAACGAATTTGCGGCATGGCAAGCTCTGAGTACATTTTAATAAACCCGTTTAAGAATGCGGTGGAGAATATTTTTATCATTTACGAGGTAAATGTGTGAAGAAGATTATCTCGCTTTACAAAAAATACTATTGAACCCACACTGATTTCAAATAGAGTCAATATTAAAGCAGTAAATAGTAATTATAATAATAATTATTATAATTATTATTATTATTATTATTATTATGTAAAATCCATAGCTACCAACAACATCCCTTCGAATCAACTGTGTCTATCGACATGTGTTGGTGCCTGTAATAAAACTTGTTCTCGTCAGTGTGGGGAGGGACTGTGTGTTGCCTTTGTTTGGGAACTCTGTTGAGATAAAAAAGTTCCGTTGGGATAAAGAGTTTACAAATTTTTAGATATTTTTATGAATTTCAAAATAATTTTTACAAATTTTAAAATAGTTTTGTCTCGGTTTATACGTCGGAAATGAAGTTTTAAAACAATCACTACTATATCACGCTTATTTATATTCAGTTTTCAAATCATAGCATGGGCGTCAACTTTTTCTTGGACAGGCACAAATATTTTATTTGTATTTAGGATATGTTACTAGAGATACAGTCCAAGATTAAATATAAGCATGTGTACCAACCTATTTATTTGGCAAAATAATATATACACCAACCTATTTTTATTTCAAGGTTTTTTTTAATCCATCACTCAACTACTGATCTTTAACATGTATATCTTTTTATCAGAGACAATTTTGTTTAAAGTACTATCAAACATTAAATATGAGCACCTCTTTTGGTGATCATTCAAACTTTGATTCGTTACATCATGAAAGATAATCATTTTCCATTGTCTAATCTGTTAAGTTTACTTCATGTTTTAATTTGATCCATTAAGCTTAAAAATTGCACTTTGAGTAATTTATTTTTCAAATGTTAATTTCACTTAATTGAAAATTATGACTCAACAAATTTAAATAATAATTATGCAATTAAATGGTGATAAAATATTGTTAAACTTTAAAATTCAAAAAATTATATTAAATATACGACATTTAAGTATATTTTGAAAACACTTAATTGTAGAATGATAGCTAAATTATCATTTTTCATTATATGAAATTAATAATATGTTAATAATAAATGATTAAAAGTGCACTTTTTAAATTTTAAGAATTAAATGTATACTTTAATTAATAAAAAACACTGCTTTTGGCCCAATAGGCCCCACGCAGTATTAATCCGAGTTGTTTATTTTGTTGATATCTTTGGCTGTAATGATCATACGTGGGATTCCATGATTTGCTACTTTACTTTGCGTTAAAGAGTGACAGTTGTTTTCCGTTACGTGCAACCCTTTCGCTTTGTAAATTCTGCATACTCCACACTAACACTAACAAATATTAAAATTAATACATTCTAATAATACTAACTCCTTCGTCCTTCTCAATCTTCAGGGTGGGAAGAAAATTTTATCTCTCATGCATATGTATTGCAAACCGTTTCTTACTTTTTTTTTTGGAAATGAATTTTATGTGACATAAAATCAATATTATATTATTAGAATGACCAGTAATGTTAACTGTGAGATGACTCTATTTGAAAAAATTATGCAAAAAGTAATTTTCTCTCATACAATAAGTTCCCCTCCACTAAATACCATTGCATCTCGAGGTGGTTTATCATAATTTTCCCTAAAATAAAATATGGGAAATTTAACCTTACATCCTAAATAAATAAATTATTTAATGAATGATTCAATGAAAAAAAATATTTAATAAGAGTAAATTTCCCATCAGCATGAATTTACCGATATTTTTTTTAAAAGTAACTAAAAAAGGACGAGATCGGTGAGAAGTGGATAAGGAAGCAGACTAGCAGAGTAAGAATCCCACCTACTCCTAGGACGAAAAAAAAACTTATTTTATCTCAAATTGCTGACAAGTTATTTGGTGTTCTCAGATTTTTTACATAAAAAAACATGTACCCCTAACTTTTACTTCATGTCATCCTCATGGTATGAGTCAGTTCCGAATACTATTAGCATAAACAAATAAAATAAATTAATTTTGATCATAAAAAATTAAAAATGGATTAATCTTGAAACTCCTGTCAACTTAATTTTTTTTACTGATGATTTAAAAAAATCAGAAAAGACCAAATATAGATGATACATTATGTAAAATACAATTCTCATGCCTTTAGGCCTCAGCTGTTTTGCTAAAATATAAGCATTCTTTTATTACATACAATATTTTTATAACACTGTCGGTAATTAAATGTAGATAAGTACATTTCTGGATACGAATTTGAACATTAATCATTAGATTGTTAAAAATTAATACATTTTATGAGAGGTAACCTCCGTGGTAGTCCGCAGCCTCCTATTAAAAAAGAAGTACATTTTTAGGTGAAGAAAGGCCCAGAAGGATAATCCAAGCCCATAGATTTATTTTATTATTAAAAATGAAAGTGAGTAAAAAAATAAAAAAAATAGGGGGAAAAGGAAAAGAAAACAGATGAAGGAGAGAATATGAATGCGGAGAAATGAAGGAAAGGAGAGAATAAAGGTAAATGAAATATTATTGTGCAGTTTTGGCTTTGTCAAAGTATATTCCAAATCTAACTCAAGGGAAAAAACAAAACATATAAAAATTAATAATCATACCCCATTAAAAAACATAAATTATCACAGGGAGAATTTCTTAAAATTTAATTTCTTATACAATTGTATGATGTACGATACTGTTCAATCAGATTACATTCAAGCATGCATGAGTTAAAATTGAAGGGAATTCTTTCTTATATGTGATTAAATTTGATGATTCATGATTAACTTTACTTTCCTATTCTGTTTAGGTTGACCTATTAAATTCAATTGCTTCACATTCATAAAGCTCAAGATATTGACTTAAGGTTGACCAAAAAAAAATTATTGACTAGAATTGAATCCCTTCTTGGGCCAGCAAAAGGAGGTTTCGCACTGTGACTGGCCTTTATTTGGATACTTAGGGCAATATGTCTTGTCCATTTATGTTACAGTCTTACCTAAATTGTGTAAATGTAAGAATTAATTATGGAATTTGTTTTATCATATACTATTTAAGATGTTCTGTCATATACTAAATGTATATATATTTTTTCTAACTGGTAGGGATTCAAATTCTAATTCATTACCTTCTAGTAAAATCAATTCCATTGGTGATTTAAGAGTGTTGTTGAGTATGATTAAAGGTAGCTCTCTCAGAGTATTTCATGGTTATTGATGATTAAAGCCCTTTTTTTCCAAATGAAAGGTGGTTAAAACCTTTTATGGCTCGTTTCGTACGCAGAATTTATTTTGATGGATATGGAAATAGAAATGAGGCTTAAAAGTATGATTGGTATGTTATGGAAATGAGACATGATTTTTATATGAAAAGACTTAAAAGCCCTTCTAAATTAAAAAATCTTTTTTTAAAAAAATTCTTTTGCCTATATGCATAGCCTCGTCGCCATCGAAATCAAAGGAGGCAAAAATCATCGTTGGTCGCCGTCAAGTTGCAGCCTCGTTGGTCGTTGTCGTGTGTCGCCGTCGTTGGTTGCCGTCGAAGTCGAAGCTGATGTCGGAGATCGAACCGATCGAAGTTGAAAAATGGAGGTCGCCGTCATTGTTGGGGAAGGTGAAGATTGAAGCCGTCGGTCACCGCCATCGTTGGTCTGATGGTGAAGGTCGAAGCCGTCGGTTGTCGCCATCGAAAGTGTATGATGCCGTCGTCGTGTATGATGCTCGCGGGTGCCGTCTGGTGTCGCTGGTATTGCTGGGCAAAAATGGAATTGGAAACATGGAATTACAAATCTTAAGGTTGAGAGATGGAATTCAAATCTAAAGTTTTGATGGATATGGAAATGGAATTTCCATTTCCATGCACTTAAACATGCATGTATGATGGAATTGGGCTCCATTTCCATGTGCCCAATTCCATCATACCAAATAGGGCCTTAATAGGATTAATAATGTGCTCGTTTGTATTTCCGGTGGAATCCATTTTTTCAACATAATCTACAGTCTAATAAAAGTTTTATCTTAATTCATATGAATGTATTTTTATAACAACACAAACAAGTATAATACATATATCCATTTTTACTAATCTTCTAATGACATGTTTGCATTAGTTTTGGGAAACCACGTTAATGCAAGGTGAGATAAAATTTATCTAACATACTTACTTTATAAATTGTAAATTAAAAATAATTCTTTAATCTAAACAGCTGTCAAACCAATTCATTTAAAATAAAAACAATTAAACATACAATACCTTTTTTTTTCCATGGGAACCAGAAAAGCTAAATTATTGTCGCCCTCGCTTATGTTTGAGTCAATGGCATCCCAAACCTTAGCTCCACCATCGAACGAACAACCAAAGGCACGTGGATGCACGCGCTTCTCTCTCCCCCATACCACAAAAGGCACCATCCCCCATAGAAAAACTGCCTTCTCACTATCATTCCTTGGTTGTTGTTTTTGTTGTGTCAAAAAAGAAACGGAAAGAAAAAAGAAACAACCCCCCTTCAGTCGTTTGGCCTTGTTTATCAACCAAATCTAGAGTAACCCATTTCGCTGCTCCTCCATTTGAAGGAAAAATATACACAGTCCCATTCCATTTTTCGCTTTCCAGTTCAATGCTTCTGAGGCTGGTCTTAATTGCTAGGCAATTATTGTTTTGATTGCAGCAACTTCTTCCATCCCCATTTGTTCTTATCTTTTGCTACATGACCGTGGAGGCTCGCTGAATTTTCCGGACCCATTTTCGCAGCGACTGTGGGGGGATTTGAATAAGGTATATTCGTGTGATGATGAGTTTATACTTGCAATTCTTGAGATGTTTTCTTTTCACTTTCATTTCTTTTGGGGAGATAACTGATTGCTGTTATTTTTACTGGTGCTTCTCTGTCTCCATTGATCTGGTTTGTTTCTGTAGTATGATTTTCAGTTAGGGATTGTTGTTACTGATTACATCTGAAAATCGTGGCGGGTAGGGTGTTTACTTGGTGGTATTCGCAATTTCTTTCCCTATTCCCCATCTTTGTTCTAGTTTGAATCACGCCAACCTTCTTAGGGTTTGATGCTGAAGTATGCAAGGGCTGCTTTGTATCAAATATTTTATTTTATTTTTTGTGCAGAAAAGGCGAGTTACTGCGGGATTTACATGCTTTCTGGCAAAGTGGGTGGCTTTTAAATGTTGTTTTTAAACACTACCTTTTTCTCTCTGATTAAATGCTTCTAAGGAATTTATTTGGTGTTACTTGTAATGCTTGTTTTTGGAGTATTGGTTATTATAGTCTCTCTTGGATAATTTATGACGTCTTCGTTGGTTTGCTCTGACGAATCCCTGAGCTAATTCGGTTTGAAGCTTTCTCTGCGTGTCGTCTATTGGACGGCAAAAAACAATGTCACGCATACCATCAGAATACGAGAAAGTTTTCTTCTGTTTGATGAATTTCGTCATATCATTAAAAGAACTACTGGTTTTTGAACTTCTATTTGATATCAAAGTTCTTTTCTTAGCCATCTGCACCAAGCATAACTGCTATTGCTACGAGGTCATGCTGTGTTTGCAATTCTTATAAGGCGGAAATTCATTTCTAGGACCATTACTTCTGCAGGACGTGGTTATGATGTTATGTAATGCATTAGTTTTTTTTCTGTGAACGACTAAATCATTTTTAGATCTTCTCTGCTAGGTTGGGGAAAATTACACCCCCCCCAAAAAAAAAGAGCGTTTTAGCTGTGCAAACTTATTTTCCATTCTTAAGGTATATACTTTTGAAATGGGAAGAATTCTCTTGAATATGTCTTCTTCTTTTTTTCTACTTTACATCTGGAGGTTGAATCCTTGTTGCATTCTATTGCATGCATCCTCATGTTAATTGCTGTATGGATAATAATTTTGTATATTTTTAACCTTTTATGTTTCTGTTCTTTGTTTGGTATTATTAGTTGCATTATAATAAATGCCTTTCATATTTTCATCTAATTCTGCATATCTTCATAATCTAGCATGTTCAGTGATGGAATCCCTGGTTGTCTTTTTTATCTGGCATTTGGATATTTCTAATTACAAGCATCACTTTTGCCTTTTCTCCCTCCCTTCAATACTCATTAGGTCCTCCATTTCATTCTATGGCGGGAGAAACATCATGGATCATTCACTACCTTGATAGTGCAACCAGGGAGACCAGGGAATCTGATTTATTTTTAGAACTTGGGGAGGAAAGTGATAAAGAAGTCACTACTGTTTCTGTGGATAGTATTTTGCCTGATGACCTGTTGGAACGTATCTTAGCGTATCTTCCCATTGCAAGCATCTTCAGAGCAGGCTGTGTCTGCAAGAGATGGCATGAAATTGTTACCTCGAAGAGGTTTCTGTGGAACCTTTCACATATGCTTCCGCAGAAACCTTGGTACTTTATGTTTACAAGCTTTGATGAGCCAACTGGTTACGCATATGACCCCATCTTTCGGAAATGGTATGGCATTGAACTTCCCTGCATTGACACTTCTAATTGGTTCATTGCATCATCGTGTGGTTTAGTTTGCTTCATGGATAATGACAATCGAAGCGAATTATTCGCGTGCAACCCCATTACTAAAATCTATAAGAAGCTCGAGGGGCCACCTGGTTCTGACTTTTCGGAGTACAGTACATTGGCCATCTCAGTAAAGAGAGCATCACAAAGTTACATGGTCGCTATTGTGAAATCAAAGGAAGTGCCTGAGAACTTCGCCCAATCTGTCATCTCAATTCATATATACAATTCAGAAGATGAGACATGGGTGACCAGTTTAACAGAGGTTTTGATAGGGTGGAGAGGTGGTGATGAGAGCGTGATATGTAATGGGATGCTGTACTTTTTGGTCTATTCAACCGGGGGTGGCCATCCAGAAAATAGACATGCCCTTGTTGCATATAACATTGCCGACCATTCGTCTCAGCGATCTTTGGCAAGGAGCTTCATTCCAGTACCTTGTCCTTTAACATGTGGTCGTCTGATGAATTTGAAGGAGAAGCTTGTGATGGTGGGTGGTCTTGGTAAGCGTGATCGGTCTGACATTATAAAAGGGATCGGTATATGGGTTCTAAATGATCGGAAATGGGAGGAGATCGCTCGAGTGCCTCACAAATACTTTCAAGGATTTGGAGAGTTGGATGATGTATTTGCCAGCAGTGGTACAGATGATCTAATATATATTCAAAGCTATGGAGCCTCAGCACTTCTCACATATGATATGAACCATAAACAATGGAAATGGTCGCAGAAGTGTCCAGTGACTAAAAGATTTCCACTTCAGCTCTTCACTGGGTTTTGCTTTGAACCCAGGCTTGAAATTGCTCCTTAGTTTGATCACACATTTTATAAATGCTGTTATTGGCTTGATTGTGTCCACAATCTCTACCCCTTGCGCTCCTTTTTGTTCTTTCAAATTTAATATGATATGATTTCTGTCCACCAACTTCCAACAGTCTATACAAAATGTACCTGCTGATAAAGTTTATTCATGGATACTTGAATATCTTCTATAGCAGTCGAAAATATACAGAACTATATGGATGACTATATACATAATACTATGGTATAGTGTGTGTGTGATGGCTATTTCTTGTTCTCTATATTTGCGCGCTTGCTCCGGTCAGAGTCACCTTTTTCCACCTGTGGCTTGTATTACCATGAAATGTTTAAATCTGTCTAGATGTCTGCTCGAGGAATTACTGGAAGCTGGTTTTTGCTTCTGAGAAAGTTTCAGAGATCTTGATATTGCTGCGCTTTCCGAGAAATATCTGGTTGATGGTGAATTTACTTTTCTTTGCTTGGTTTTAACAAAAGAATAAAATAATAACAATAAAAAGATTCATCATCAGACTGATCTGTCACATTCTCCATAGTGCTCTTATTTAAAACCCCACATCCGTATGCCAGCAGTTAGCACTACTGCACTGGGCAAAGATTGTCTGTCCCGAATCTATTTTTCATGCTGTGATACTTATCTTGGCCTTGCCTTCCAATAGCTTGCACACAGCTAGAACAATAATGGCAAATATAAGCATATACTGCTGGATTGTTAATGGGGTGTTAGATAGGCTAAAAGCAGTATATCACTATTAATGGCTCTGTAAACAAGTGACATAAAAACTTTCTTGTTAGTGAGAGGTTGTGGATTTAATCCCACATGTAACTTTATATTTGGTTAAATTTTTTTGCCTCTTATATTATTTCAAGGTTCCATTAGCTGGTTTATTAGTCTTAAAGTAAGAGAGTATAAAGGAGAAAAGGGAACCGACCACCATGATTTAGATGTTGGATAGCTGTACGGACTGGGAGTGATTTGGAAAGGGCTTTTTAAGAGGATTTCATTATATAAGCTTGTTGGGTGTGTTGATGAAGAAAGGAACCAATGAGGAGAGGGTATGGTAAGAAGAACGATCACAATAATTCAGTTCAGTGAATCCGTGGTGGCTGCCGCTGCCAGAAGCAGCATGTGTGTGGTGGACGAAGTGTTTGGTCCGTACAATGCAATAAAAAATAATGCGTAGAAAGCTGAGGAAGAAGGGTAAGTGTTTCGGTAGGCGAGTTGGTGGGGGAAAGTTGGATGCTGGATTGCTGGAGATGTGACAAATAAAAGCTTTAACAAATCTTTCTTTTCAAAGTGCCGATATCACTTCCCTTCCCAATCAAAATAATCTCTGCCAATTTAAAACATAAGCTGTAAAGCTCTCAAGGGCTCTGATTTTTACACAAGGCAAAGTAAGGGTCCAATTTATAAAAAGCAAAATTTAGACTTAACTCATCAGTTAAATGAGTTTTTTCTTTCATTTTAATCTTAATTAATTATAGGTACCTTATCTCTCTTTATTCTCATATTTTTCTCTCAATTTCTCTCACATTCATCCTTCCATAAATAAGTGTTGTAAAAAAAATAAATTGCACCTTTATAACAATGAGTAATTTATTTAAAGGAAATTCACAATCAGATTTTAAATAGGAGAATTAATGAATAAATATCACAAAGATTCATAAAATTACCATAAGGTCCCGGAGTAACTGCTAAAGTTGTCATTAATAATCTTACCAGCCTTCATTAACAATTTCAGCAACTACTCTTGTGATATTATGATAATTTTATGAATCTTTAAAACCTTTCGTACATTAATTATCTAATTAATCTATCAGGATTTGATCGTAAATTTCATGTTATTCAATTTTTGTTCTACATATCAAACCGCACATGACAAACGTTAAAAGGGTAATTTACTCAAAAGACCGTTGAGTCCGTAGCTTTCAAAGTACCAAAAGTGGCAGTTTTTGGTTCCGAATACGGTACGAGACGCTCGAAGAACTGACGAATTTTGGCGCGAAAGAAAGGGCCGAAGTCGCTGTCGTGTATCGAGCTTCGAAGATGGCCAAACCGACCTCTGCGTCAAAATTGATAAATCTCTGACATTTGAAAGGTGAGAATTGAATTGATACGCATCATTAATTGATTTTGGCTCTTAGTATTAGGGTTCTGCCTGGCTAGGGAGCTCCTGACATTGTTTCTCTATCTGCACATTAATTCTTTGTCTGGGGGTTTACTGCTGCATTTAATTTTGATCGCCCTATTTGGAAACCTAAAGCCATGTTCTGATTTCTAGCAATTAAAAGAGTAAAGGCAGGTACATAGTACTTAATTATTAATACCTAATGGGATTTTATTCGTGATTGCGGGATTTGATTAGTCTCCTCTCTGGTTTCCCCTGAGGCTGACCCCTTTCTTTCTTCTCATTTGGGGGAGTGAGTCGTGTTGGTAAAAATCCATCTCTGACGGAATCTTTGAACAAGCAACCGTAGACTCTCATTGTGAGAAGGAGGTTTATGATATATTGGGATTTTTCTATACTTGACAGTGAGTAGTGTGTAGATCTCCTTTCCAATGGAAGACATGTTTTCTTTAACTCTACTTTTGATGGTCTCTGTATAGTGGTAACTGTAGAAGTTTTTCCTGTGACCTGTTGGCTTTTGAATTTTTGATACCGCCCGAGGGGGTGGGAAAACACACCATGACATGTGGTGAACAGAAGAAATTGAAATATATTTATGCATTTGAAGAAAAGATCACCAAAAGTGGTGCAAACAGGTCCATATTTATTTACTTTTGCGAATAGGAATCGTGGTAGTGGGAACAGAATGAATTGAATTTACATGTCAAATTAAAATTCTGTTGTCGGTGAGATTTATTGATGAAATATGGTGACCTTTTATTTTATAGTTCCTAAGTTAGTACTAAGTTGACTTGAAGCTTTCAGGGATCAAGCCGAAACATTAGAACAGAAGTTCTCATAATCTGAATTTTGCCGCTCTAGAATTTGGCTTCTACTTTAACCTATAAAGATTGTTCTCATAATCTAGATTCTCCTTGTCGTACTCTTTCCCTTCTATTGACTTGAAGCTTTAACTGTTACAGACATCAGTTTAAACTTTTAAAGAATTTAATTTTTTTAAATTGTTAAGATTCAATTTTTGTAGTTTGTATTCTAATGCTATTTTTTCTGGTGAAAAAATTCATTGCTATTTTTTATAATTTAACATTTTAATAACTACTAAAAAATTAAAACATGAACTACTGAATAAAAGAGGACAAGAGATGAGACTTTTTTTTGTTACAGAGATGAGACGTTGGAACACCCCCACCGGGAAAAAAGGAGCTTCCTTGTTGCAGGCCCAAAACCACCAGGCTTAGCGCCCCAATATAACAAATTTCAATCGAGTTAGGCCTTTATGGTTTTCTATCATATTCAATATTTGGGTTATTCAATCCGCTTGATTTTGTTCCCAAAAAAAATCCACTTGATTTGATCTTAAGTTTAAATATAATTAAGTAGCAAGAAAAATTCAATCGTAATTTCCAATACTTAATACAAAACTAAAGCCTATTCTTCTTGAAACAGACCATTTCGGGAGTACAAATGGCAAATGCCACTAGTGACCTTGATCTCTCAATGCCTACCTGACTTCAGGAATACTCATACAACGCTATGCTCTTATCATCTGATACGCTAGCAAGCCGACCGACTCGAACATTACTTCCTCCAGGTGGCCTAAATGCCACTCCCCACACTTGGTCTGTATGGTTGCTCATCGTCTGTACAGGAGCCCTCATGTTCAGATCCCAAAGCCTCACGGTTTTATCGCTCGAACCTGTGGCAACGGCTGACCCATCCGGGCTAACATCCACACATAGTACCCAGCTGGCGTGACCTGACATGGATGAAACCAGGCTTCCTCCGTCAGCATCATACATGTGGACATGCGCATCATCTGAAGCTGTAAACAACAGCCTCGGGTCATAGGGTGAATAGGCAAGTGACCGCACCGGCATGTGGTGGCCTTCAAGGTGGTGTAAAAATTTGCCGCGAGCTACGTCAAAGACAGAAAGGGTGCCATCCATTGAGCCACAAGCAAGACGTTTACCGTCAGGGCTCCATGCAACTGATAGGACAAACTTTTTACTGCTACTTCTGTCGGTTGGCTTGGGCCCTTC
>JANTPZ010010515.1:0-10638 GCA_025593235.1 Vachellia pachyceras | reverse complement strand
AAATTTATTTGTTTCAACGCACGCAATTTTCCCAATCAACAATGAACAATTCACAGCCAAACCCAGCAACTTCCCCTCCCTCTTGCTTGTCTTTTATGAGGAAGATGTAATAATTCTTCGATTCTAAGCAGCGTGCATGCATGCATGTATGTATATATGTATTACACGTAGGTAATTAAGCATATGACCGAAGAAGATATGTTATGTTACATATATTTGGAAGGTATGATGCGGTGATGAAGAATGAGTAGAAGGGAATAATGAGGGAATAATCGGATAACCGAATGCAATTACAGTAACAATCATTATCCTCAGAAGCTGTACTGAGCAGAGTTTGTCTCACCTCCCCATTCCCCTGCCCTCGCATGCCTCATCGTCCTACCAGCCCTCTCTCTCTCTCTCATATCACTGCCCTTTTCTCTCCATCATGTGAATAAGCCCATAAGTACTTCTCCACCGCTTTGCCAAACGGACCTAATTATCATATCTAAACATTGCCATATAAAGTGTGATCCGATGAATAAAGTCATAAATATATGAAGCTTGTGAAGTGCTGTACGTAGGGTCAGATTAATAGGTCAAGACTCTAGAGATACCATCCATCCATATAGGGTTATCCTTCTCTTCACAAGTATTAACCCTATGAAATAGTGGCTGCCGGTTTCCAGGATTATATATACATACTTGTTTATTAATGTAATTACCGTCTATGTACATTTATGCAACACACACACACACACACAACATACATATCAAGGTGATGATGAGCTGCATATGTGACCTCATTCTTCAACACTTTCTCCAACGGTTTTCCAATTGCCATATATTTCCATCACCTGCATTCACCGGCGGCCAGAGTAGTACCCACCCCCCCCAAAAATGTATTTGTATATACATGGTCGCATTATTATTTATACCGTTATCTGCTGTCATACGCTTATTGATTTGCCTCTCTCTTTCTTATTACGTTCGTTCCTCCTTTTATGTGGCCACATCTTTCTACCATGATGACCCCCACCAACATAACTCTCATTTTCTTGTTTTATGCAATATATATGCTCCATTAATTTCTGTACTGTGGCTCCGTAATTATGTTCAGGATGATCACTAAACGCAGTTGATGATCAAATGAGCCGACTATTATTAACACAGATAGCAGACAATGAATAATGCATTCAAATGTAACATACAGTTCGTGAAGACAGAATACTGCAGCATTTCCTAAAAACACAATATATATAGCCGTCTTCCAGGTCAGAGTCCTATAGTTCCATTATCTAAGTTTATGTATTTGTATTCATATATTACCTTCCTCTCATTTATATATAATTACTACATGCAACTATTTCATATATATATATATAAACTGATACTGAAACAAGGCAACGTAATGGAGGTAGCTATTCATGCCATCACCCTATAACAGCACTGAACGGGGAGTTTAATTAGTGTTAATAAAACAGAAACATAACTGGCCAGTAAAGGGACATTAAGATGAATATATATGTGTCCGTGAACGTAGAAGGGAAAAGAGGAGGTGAATCAGAGCCAGAGAGCTCCGGCTTCCTTGAGGAGACGAACGAGGGTGCCGTTGATGTGGGAGGCCATGAGGTTCTGGACCCCACCGAGGAAGTTGCCACCGATGAAGACGGCGGGAAGGGGAGGCTGGTGGGCGCCGGAGAGGCGGTGGAGGAGGGCGTGGATGTCAGGGCCTGCGGAATGCTGGTCGAGCTCCACGATGGTGGGGCCAACGCCGAGGCTGAAGAGGAGGCGCTTGACAACGGTGGACATGCAGCAGGAGGAGGCGCTGAAGACGACGACGGCGTTGGTGGAAGCGAGGTGGTGAACAATGTCTCGAGTGGAGCTGGGGACGTCTCTGGCGGCGTCCATGGGAAGAGGGGAATACTGAACGACCTGCATAATGGAGGCAGAGTGAAAGAGCAAAGTGGAGAGCTCTATGGGTGAAGGTGTGTGTATATGTGTGTGTGTGGTGATTGGAGAGAATGGCGTGATTGTTAGAATATATGCAGCAGTCAAAGGCAGGTGAGAGAGAGAGAGAGAGACGACGGCGTTTTCAGGGATTTGATGTGAGCAGGGAGTGTCGGGCTCAAAATAGTAAAAATTCAAAATCGGAATGATGAACGAGAGGGGCTCACGCCATTTCACTCTCAGCCCAGGCATCCATCCTTCTCTTGTGTTTGTACCTACCTGAAGACTGACCAATTCCACGAGGCAGCATATAACTTGTTAAAAGCATATACACTAATCATAATACCTCCATGACATTTTGTACTTATAACATAATAGGTTTCATGAAAGTATAGGGTGTGTGTTGATGAAAAAAAAACTATAGGGTGTGTATTAATATTATTTTTGGACATTTCATGAACAGAAACGATGCTAGAGAGCCTAGCATGATGGTGACTTGGCATCTCTCAATCTCAGCGGAAACCCAACTATTATATATATATATTTATTCTATATTTACACCACTATAACAGAAGCGATTAGATGACTGCTAGGTAGATCGATATTATAGGTTTGATCTTTCATGCCAATGAAGGAACATTGCTGAACAGGTTATGGATGAAGTGTAGGATGGGGTGTAAACAAGCACTGATAGGGTTCACCGCAGAGAGCTTCCACCAGGAACACACGGAAGCCGCCCTTCTCTTGAGCTTATCGCAGAACGCGGGCAGGCAGTTCTCGTTTCTGGGGATCAACATGGCCTACGATTTGAGGTACACCGATGCGGCTCGCCTCACCAGTACGTTTCTTATGGTTATATTGGAAGGGTCGAATTCATTGTTGTGGTCGAAGCAGAAGCAGAAGCTCTTGGATCTCTATGCCCATATATCCTTCTGTGACTCAGATAGTGTTTTCTTGTTTATTCCAAGTGAGGATTGGAGGAGAGATTAAGAGATATAGGGAGAGAAGATGGTATGTAGTTCGTGAGCATTCACTGCTCACTCTCACCAACCTGCGAGTTTTGAGGCTAGTGCTCGGTTTCGTAGTATCAAATTTCGCATCTTCATTGTTTTTCATGCTCATTGGGTCAAATTAACGTGGAGGCTCAAGATTGAACTGCATCTCTTTCATTCGTCAATCGTCATGCTTTTTCTTAGTTGGGTCAAACAGACATTTTTGAAGCCTATGCACACAGATATATGGCCCGGCCTTTTTCAAAAGCTTTTTTTTAATTTATTGTAAGGTTTCAAGAAAGAAAGTTATTTATAAAAATATCCCAAGAGGTTATCAATAACAAGTCGAGGAACACTAATAACAAGTTGAACAGTTGCCATTGACAACTCTTGAAACTTTTTCATAAGTAACTTCCTTTCTTAGTACCTTTCAATAAATCTCCATTTTTCTTAACGCATGTGTATACTCTTATACAATCATATTTAAGGCACTGTTTGACACCTCTTCCTGCAAAATTCAAATCTTGGTTCACCATGCTGTGATAAAATAATCCATTCCGCCATAACCAATCCATGTTGGTTCACATGCAATATATGCTTGATAAAAGGTGGGCGCAAATATGTTCGTGTGTAATTGGGCCGAAAAACTTTCTGTGCTTGGACTTCTCTTGCTTGGACTTTAATGGAGAAGAACGCGTTCAGGCCCATTAGTTTGAGCCGGAGAATCAAATGTGATTCCTCTAGTGCTGTAATACCAAAAAGGAAAAAAAATTGTTGGCAAAAAAAAAATTGATAGAAAAAAAGTATAACATTTAGATTTTAAACGAGAGGCTTCTGATCAAATAAATGAAGATATATATATATATATATATCCATTAAAACATAGTGTGATAAAGAAACATAACAAGGCATTCCATTTATACTGAATATATTCTGAAATGGAAGCCCCATATTTTACATCTATTATTGCGAGATTGGTGCCACTTCCTTTGTGAGCCAGGGGGAGAGAATAATTTTCCAATTATATCCCGCAAATTGGAACCACGCCCATACTTAATTAGAGTATTTTTCTAATTTGAACCAAGAGAATAAAGCTAATAATGTCACCCTGCATTTTTATTTTGTACCCTGAAATTTCCAGACCGTTCTTTCTCCATTCAATTATTTAATTCGAGATATTTTGAACATAATGATCTTATTTGTAACGTAACACTCTTATAAGTATAATGTTAACTGTACATATAAATTAAGCATAATGTGTCTTTTATGGCCAGCAACAAGCATCGTGTATCCTCTCTTCGTCCACAAATAAATCGCATGAATCTATCATCGATCTTATATATATAATATAAAAAAAACTTTAGTCAGACGTAAAAATCTTCACTAAAAATACCTTTCATCAACGTAAATATGCAAACATATACTGTTCAAACCACACAAAAAAACCCAAATATTTTCCTACGCATTAACTTAGCCTGGGAAATGAGTTCTAATTCATGACCCGAAAATAATTATATTTTTTATGAACTTTATTATTTGTGGGTTATAGATATATTGATAATTATATGTGAATAAATAACTAAGACTGAATAAAATATTTTCCATTAAATCTAGTCTAACCCGAAGAAAATATGTTTTCATGCACATCAATTGAAATTATTTAATCTTAAAAATTTTAAATGAATAAATTGTACTAATTTTTTAGAAAACTCGATGCAGTTCAACACGTTTTAATATAAGAAAATGCTTATATTCTATGGAAAACACATGTATTTGGATTTGTGTGTCACTTTTTATCACCACCATACGAAAAGAGTTCATGTCAAATCTACTACAATATTCTTGCTGTGCTAAATTAATTAATTAACCCATATTATAGCACTTGGGGGTTGGATTAATCTGAGAAACAGAATGGCGGGTGGTTGTCTTTAAATTAAACAAATATGGTGTTGTTGTATGTCAGGAGTTAGGCATTTTTTGCCAAAAATGATTAGTCTAACAAATGACAACAATTTCTTCAGATGTGGTTTCTATAAACAAAAAAGAAAAAGCAGGTTATGGTCTCTGTTCTAGCTATACTACCAGAAAAATACAATTTAACAACGAAAAAATCCATCGCTAAATAACTATTTTTTATAAAAAAATTCATTTAACGATGAAAAATATTAATGACCTTCGCTTTAGTGACTGAAAATAGTCATTAATAGTATTTTTCTGGTAGTAGCTAAATTATTGTCAGAATCCTTACATTAAGCAAATAGAATCCGCGAAGATTAGTTTTGTTCATCACTCATAAAATAATTCCACGCAATTATTAGGTAGAGAATAGATGAGCGGAGGAAACTTCGCTACCCCATCTCTCATTGAATTTTTTAAAATAATGATTATAGGTAGAGGATGACACAAATTAAAGGTGCATGCTTATATTATTCCTCAGAGTGCGAATCGAATAGAAAATCAAAATGCACCATCGATCCTTGTCAAGCAAAAAAGTCTAAATTTATGCATATGTGTAGGAATACGGTAAGAAGATTCATACCATGCTAAGAGTAAAAAAAAGAATTAAAAAGGGAGATGGGAATAAGTGGCATTAGTTAGTCAACAAGGTGACAAAGATGATAGATATATAGTACTACACACCATATTCTTGATATAAGTGTTAATTAGTTAATTTGAGTAGATTAAAACATCCTCAATCTTGTGTAGCATAAGAAATATGTTACATTAAAATATTATATTTTAGCTCACGATTTAACACCCAAGTAGCCCTTATGTTACATTAAAGATGAAATGGAGTATATATTATTGAAAAAATAGTAATAGTAAATATGATTCTTTTTACCTACTTAAAAGGGAGTGAATCTGTGAATGTACATGCATATATATATGGGAGTGGGAAAATGGGCGGTTAAGCGAGAATATTAGGATTGATGTGAGAGGATAAACTGGAGTATTTTTTTCCTTGCGGGAAAGGAAAAGAGGGAATTGAAGGGAGTGTTTGGTTAAAAAGGAACTTCAATTATGGGAAAAGCAATTAACTTTTTTTTTTGGGGTGATTAAAAAGCAATTAACTGTGGGCAACACAACATATTCATTCATTTCATACAGTGTGTGTGTGTGTGTGTGTGTGTGTGTGTGTGTCTCCCAATTTACATGTTTGCTTCTTCTTCAATGCTGTCTGCCTCCAACTTATATAAATGTATTCCTCTTCACTTTACCTCCTTTTCTCTTTTAAACCCCTTTTAACCAACATGACATGTTGAATCGAATTTAAAGATAACTTTAATTTGATGTAGCCACATCACTCACAAAAATCATTTATGCTATATACATACCTTGCTAGCTTGATATATTCCCGATCTTAATTATCTAGTTCTCTCATTTTCCCTCCAAAACTCACCATCCTAGCATTAATTTCAACGAGAAATCTTTAAAAACATTATATCTCTTAGATAACCATATATCGCGTATGTTTGGGAATCTGTTGGGAGAAAATGATTTATGAATTTTAAAAAGAATTTACAAAATCTTTGAAGAATGTACGGATTTCGAGATGATTTTTATGGATTTCAAGACGGTTTTGTCTTGACTTATGTGTACCGTTATGAAGTTCTTCCAAAACATGCGTATCATGTGCTATATCCGAAAAAATTGACAACGACGACAACACTAATATTCTAAATAATGGGTCATCTTCTTAATTACCATTGACTACGTTGCTTTTCCCACCTCCAACTAACACGGTAGACATCATAAACATTCAAGTAAAATGAATTCCTTTAACGGGGGGAATGAAATGAAAGATCAATTTTGTTAGTTGTACATATTTCTATTGAACTGTTTTTTTTTCCAATGTGCGTACCAACTAGAAGGGAGGTGTTGAGAATGCTAAATAATATCAGTACAGTAATGAATTAACGTTATGACTTCGATGGCATGTAGAGACACGTATGTACGTATATGTGCCTGCGATTGCAAGCATTGACCTAATAGTTTTTAATGATTCATGTGGACACATGAAAATGATCCCAACATCATCATAATTCTGCAACTTCTCCTTCTATTCCTCCCCATATTTCGGAAAAACCTATTCCACATGACTTCCTTGCACCCTTAAATACTATTATTTAATTATCCTAACACTAATTAGCTCACATCTCATGATCACTCTTGTTTAAATTTATATCTCCGATCCTCATTACCCACTCACATACAGCTTATAATTATAATATTAATAAATTTAGTTGACCTTTTCAGCCACAGTCGTAACAACACGCTTGTATTCCTGCCCAGTCTTCATTTTATTATTTTTTGTTTGTTAAGAAGAGTTTCCTATAAAATGAATATTATCTTTCCAATTATTCAATCCAAGGTAACATGACCAACATTTTCTTATTATATTCATTGGCATGCTCAAACCTATTATATAATCACTGTCATCACTCATGATTGAGTCCTGCCTATGCTCTAATTTATTGGGAGAATTGCTATGAGGGTACAAACAAAAAAAAATTAATAATAAAAAGTCTCAATGACAAGTTAGTGATATAAACATGTTGCCATTTACAACATTAGAACTTGTCAATTCATGCTCCTCAATTGTTATCAGACTTGTGAGTGAGTAACATCTTATATATAGTAATTCTCCCTACTTAATTTCCATTTTCACAGCAATATATAATATCCCTCACTTTAATTTAATTGTTATTTTAGATATAATAAGCAGACACATTTTTTCATACATTATATGGAGTTTGAAAAGTAAGTTAACTTATTCATGACTTATAAATAATATACATTACATGGTTTATAAATAATACAGATGGTTAAAAATTTTATTACATGTATTAATATATTCATTGAGTTCGGCCCTAACTCCATTTAGTTACACTTATGTATTTTTAAGATATGAAAAACATCATCGTAACTGGAACAATTTAGTTTTCCAAAATTGCATCGTATATTATAAATTGTCCAAAATTAAACCATTCACTAAAAGAAAAGTAGAAAAACAGGCATGTGCTAGGAGTGTCAATTGAAATAGTATTACATTATTATAACCAGAAAACAATTATAATTGATGATATGCACGACATATCCATTTCAATTTATTGGATTCGTTATTTATTCCTCTGCTTTCAATTTACCTTTTAAAATCAATTTGGTTTTGTTTTTTTTTTCCTTATTAAAATTCTTCTTTTGATTGAACCGTATATTTCTTGAATTTTATTAAAATTCTACTTAATTTTCCAAGATAGTGATGGAATTTGGAGGTTCTACAAGACTAAAATTAGCCATACAAAAAAAAAAGAGTATTATTAATTTTCGCAAACAGAAATATTGCAGTTGGAAGAAGACAAAAATAGAACGTTAGCAAGAGTATGGTTTATGAGTCAATGGCTTCCCGTTTAGTTCCAAAAAATCGATCAGAATCACATTAATTAACGTTGCAAATCTCTCGGGGCCACAGCAAGAAATTTCAAAAACAAACAACATGCATTAAAAGTCAATGTCTCGACCAACCAAATCCTAAATAATGAGGGCGCCACAATAAAATGAAAAAGGAACTCAAATTTATCACCAAGTTCTTAGCGCTTCAGATAAGATCAACATTTTTTAAATATTACGATTATTTTCAATGTATGACGCATAGAGCAACAAAATTGGACCATTCCATCATATGATATTACTATTTTATTATTGGTAGTTTAAAAGAGTAGGAATCGTCTTATCGTTTGCACGAATATAGTTTTACTTACATAATTGAATCCTCTAAAAAAATCAACTAAACCGACAGTAGGGCATCATAGTATCCCCTTCATTTATATTAAGGTAGTTAAAACTGAATCAACCATTGAATCGGCTAAAATACAGGTTGAAGAATTATTAATCCAACCACAGTTGAACTAGGGTCAACTTCATTGTGATTTAAAATATACAAAATATTCACACACACACACACACATATCACTGAAAAGAGTAATATGTAAATAAAAAACTTATTAATTCACAAATAAATAAATAAATAAAAGTGCAAATATGACAAATTGTTTTTAACTCAAAACAGCATGTTTCAAACTTGGCACATTTCATTGACTCACCCAAAACTCTTATGTCCTATTTGGTACGATGGGATTGATTTCCATGGGTTTTGGTTGAATTGAATTTCACATGGAATTTTAATTTCATTATACCAAATATGACTACATCATGGAAATGAATTCCAATTCCATTCTCCCATTTCCACCGTACCAAACGGGCGATTACTCGTATCGATGAGAAAATTGGTTTTCCAATGTGGTTGCATAGGCAACATATGATGTAATTGTCCAGTGATGGGGTTGGTGAGATCGATGAAGCAAAAATAAAAATGAATGGATGTTCGTTAGCGAAGGATTTCACGGTGGAGAGTAATTTTTGGCTAAAAGCCTTACATTCCAAACGTTATATTCAGAAAGAATTTTTAAAGTATTTAATTAGAATATACCAACCTGTGTGTATTGTAGATAATAGGGGGATGTATTATATATAGGCCACAACTTTACTTGTGATACAATACAAATATAACAAACAAATAACTGGACAGCACATCAAGTAATTAGTGACATTCCATTTACGAGAGGCAGCACTCAAACTACCACATTGTGTGTGCCTTTCAGCAATCTCAACCACACGTTCCTTTAATTTTCTAGATATTTTCATTGTTGTTTTTTAAAGAAAATATTTCAATTCCCCAAACTAAATAAAGTAGATTTTCAATGCACAAAATTAGATACAACAAATAAATGATATACAAAGCAATTGTATACCTGAAAAATTTAAAAAAAAATCAAATGATCAGCATGAATAAAAATGGTATGCACGGAGGTCAAATTAAAATGAAGCCAAATCAATATCAATATATATAATTTTTTCCATATATAATAAGAAAATGACTTATCACACAGGTAGTATTGGAAAAAGGGGATTTGGAGTGGAGATGTTTGTTCAAAAAAAAAAACTGTGTTACCATCAAACATTAGGGTGCAGCGGTAAGGCGGTTGGCACTTCCACAAGCAAGCACAAGTTCAATCCCTGGAGTGTACTTTACACTAAGGATGGGTATCCCCTCCCATCGAGCTTGGCTCTAGGATACAGGGGGTTCGCAAGGGGCCAAAGACATAAATCTACCCGATGTTCACAAAAAAACTGTGTTCCATTGTGTTTTGAGACACAACATGTTCACAATTTGGTTCTCTTTCACTGCGCAAACTATGCGACATATCAGAATTTGAGACACAACATGTTGTGTTTTGAGACACAACATGTTCACAACATGTTCACAATTTGAGACATATCAGAATGTCCCTCCCTCCACTTTCTGTCTTTAATTTGTTCCCCCCATGTGAATGCCCTGATTTTCGTTTTTTGGTGGATATTAATTGATTATTATATATGCTCATGACATGATCACGGGTCGAACTATAGTAACAACATAGAATATGATGAGAGGATTAATTTGATAAGCATATTTTGAAAGCTTCTCAATTAAAAAAGGACTGGCGGATAAACATTTTTGGGATAGATTTTGTGATATATACTAAACTTTTTTTATTTGTTAATTGGTTTTTATACCCTTAAAATTATATACATTCATATATATGTACTAATTAAGCAATATAATATTAAACCTTCTTCGATTCGAAGTGTCCTCTTATATATATATATATATATATAT
>JANTPZ010010514.1:0-10753 GCA_025593235.1 Vachellia pachyceras | reverse complement strand
ATACTTCAAATCTTTTGCGCCCATTTGCAGTTAAATAGCATTTTAAATCCTCCCAAGCAGGTCGTAGCCTTACAAGCACGCTGGTATCACAAATCTATGCTCAAACACAACAAGGCATACCAAAAATGTCAAAAATCTTGTGCATCAAAAAGCTTTCAAACATATATATATCAATTTTCGGACAATTTGCTGAGATAAATTCCAATAGACAAGCTGGAAAACAAATTTTACATTTATATAGCGACTCACCCTGCAGAGAAGGGGGAACACCAAACTATATGAAATAACCCATAAAAAAAATATATCATACTAGACAAATATATTGTTATTTCTATATTACAATGAGGGACAACAACAAAAGAACCTTGCAGCATAAACCAATACAGAATACTGAACACCTAACAGGAGAAGGGGAGATCAATCAACAAAGGAATCAAGACTAGATGCTTCCGTTTCCAATTTTAGCCAGTAAAATTAATACTCATATAAGCTTTGTTAGAACATCGGTGATAATGGTGAAGTGTGAATTTGGCTGTGAGGCCGATTAAATACTACTCTATTTGCATCTAGCTCACTTAAGCTTTAATTTTTAACGTTTCCTAATTCCTCAGTATCAGAATTTCCTTCCTTTCATGAATCAGAAATTACTAGTCTAAGGACATCGAACTGCATGGTTAATCATTGCTCATTTCAAGCTTGATCTCTCCATGGAGATTTCATAATTATTACAGAAAAAGTCACCGAACTTAACGCTTGTTGCTCATAAATGATAATTGAAATAAATTTCAAAAAAATTATAACCTCGGGATTGATACGAGTGAGAACTATATTCCTTTCTTGCAATCTAATGACAGGACGAACAATTTTCCCGTGGCTATCAGACAATGGTGGGACCTCCTCCCATTGAACCTTGAATATCTTGCCATTATCGACGACGCAGTCATTTTCTACGTACTGCTTCAATAGCTTACGGTCATCCATGTATCGTTTAAGTTCAGCTGACATCCCTGAAATCCGCAGGGGATCAGTCTCATGGGCAAGCCAACCTCGCAGAGTCTCAATTCTATCTTCAAATGATTTCATGGTGTTAGCAACGATAAGGGTCTCGTCCAAATCAAATACAATCGCGAGGCACCTCTGGTTCAGCATCCTTAAGCATGAAGTGTATAAACCTACAGGAATAGAGTAGCACCAGAAGCACGGAAACTTCTTCCTCCTACTGGGCATGGCCACCAAGTGAACTTCTTCATCCCCAATCAATGCCACTGCCGTCTGTGTTCCCAAATCAAAATCTTAATTAGAAACTGAACTGAACAGGTATGCTTTAGAGCAACAGTTAAAAAAGAACTAGTTCATGTCTGAGATGCCGAAAGTCAAAATTAAGGTCAACAAATAAACTTTTTCCCATGAACAACCAAACATCACCATTGAAAGAAAGACCAAACATTGAAGAGGGGGGAAGATTAAATGAAATGCATTTTGTGTGAGACCTTTAATTCATAAAAGCAAGAGGCATGAAGATTGATCAAATCGGGTTGTTCAACTGGTAGCGAGGACTCGAGCTTGCATAGAACTGAGAATGCAGAAATAGTTTGGAGAACTGAAAGAGGAGGACATCGCTCACTCCTGGGCGATAAGTGGTGGATTCGTATCTCATTTGGGAGGTGGAAATTCTGGCCTGAAACAGGGATAACATCCAATTCTCCCAATCGCAACTCCCCATGGAAAACCACAGATTTGGACCCTGATCGACTCATCAACGCTGATTTGTAAAAATCAAAAAGATTTTCAGCTTCTTCTTTCCTTGCTCCTGCACTCCCTCCCTGCGCAATCTGTTTTAAACATCGGTGCTCGCTCGATATTTATAGGCAAGAAGGGAATCACCACGTGGATTTCATATGAAATTACCAAAGGACCCATCTCTGACACGCGCGAAATGCCTCCCTCCCCCGAAAGAAGTGGGGCCATTACTTGAGCGGGAAAGATCTTCGTACACGTGGCACATCATGCACGCTCACTTGAAAATGTTATGGATATTCAATCCCTCCCACCATCGCCTAAATAAATATTTTATCATTAATAAAGTAAATGTGTGAAGTAGATTATCTATTTTACTGAAAAATATTTTGTATTGCCAAACAAACCCATAACTCCATGATCATGTTTTTGGGGCCAGAGGAGTTAGGAGCATATCTGAACTTATAAGAGATCAGATTCCACGTAAAATCATCATATAATTAAATTATTAATTTAGCTCTACAAAAAAAAGTAATAATTTAGCATACAATTAACATCCCTCCCTTCAGGTAAAAAAAAAAAATCCCTATCTTCTTATTTATAAGTATTTCTAAAATGTTTTTATATGAATTAAAGAAAACTTTAAATATCATTAATTATGTTAAGTTTTCAACTTTATCCTTACTTAATATTCATTATAATATATAAGAGTAAAGTATGAAATGTAAAATTGTGCATTTACACGAAAATTTTAAAGAAGTGACTTATAAATAAAATTAAGTAAAACATTTTCTCAACCTAATACCCTATAAATAGGGACATGAAAATTATAGAATAATATTCTATTTATAAATTGTTTTGACTTGCCTTAGTGAGTGTTTAAATTAATTTATCTGAAGTTATTCTATAGAATTTGAGATAAGTATATTATAGGTTTTTGTCTTAACTTATATAAAACTTTTTTTTTAAGTTATTTTGGGATTTCCCAAATAAGCACTTAGACTCGAAATGAATATGTTCCGCCAAAAAGAAAAAAGAAAAGGCTCTAAATAGAACTCACAATAAAAATAATTGAAAATATGTTTAAGTGTTGAAATACAGAGAAAAATTAGATAAGAAACAAGTTAAAAACAACATCAAACACCATTAAAAAAATTTAAAGATTGCGTACTGCCGTGAAAATTAAAAAAAACAGCAGATAGTATCATGAACCGTTTGGTGCATACAAGTGTTTTTATTGGAAATGGAAGTGGAATTCGAACTGGAACTGAAAGTGAGTTTTAAAACATGTTTAATAGGATAAAAGAAGGGATATATAATTTTTAATTGAAACATGTATTTCTAATACGAAACCACCCAAATGTCCTTTACCAGAAAAAATTTGCCCCTTTACTTTCCATTGCCATTCGATCAGCAACAACAAGCAAGGCCAACACCATTAGCAAAATCAAGCTCAACAACAATCAAATTAGAAAAAACATTCATTCATCAAATCTTCCATTGCTATCCTCGTTGTTCATTGTGATGAAGGAGGAAGAAGGTTCGTTGCGTCATGCTCACCTCCAGATTTGCCATTGCCATCCTCGCCACTACCACGGTGCCGTCATCATCCTTGCGTCGGAGAGGGAGGCCATCAAAGCCGAAGAAGGGGGCTTGGGTCAGCATCGTGGGAGATGACGTCGTGGGTTTTTCGTCTTGGGAGATAGTAAAGGTGATGGGTAAAATGGTTAGAGTATGGTTCCATGGAAGTGGAAATGAGATTTTATTGAGGGACGATGCAACCATCACTTCCCACATCTGATGGAAAAACCACTTCCATGGAAATAAGTTGCATCTTGTCAAACATACCAAAATCACTATTTCACCATTAATTCCAGTTCTAGTTTCAACTCTCCACTTCCATACTACCAAACGGGACATAGTAGCTTCGGGGCATGATGCCTATTGTAATCTCATACCATTAGTCAGCTCTTCAAGTTAAGAAAATACGAAAGAAAATAAAAACGGATATCAGAGTTCAAACATGCAAATAATAATAAGCTGGGCCTAAATATGTATAGGGTGGGCTACTTGTTATGTGTTAACATGGTCCAACCAATTTCACTGGGCTATTTCGAGCATAAAGACCCAATAGTTTCTTGCACATCTGACATTATCAATGCCCATGTCACTTTCTTTGCATTGGGCTCAGTCCTTTTCTATAAAAGAAACAAAGAAGGCTCGAGGCACTCAAGTCGAAATGTGGTCTGATACAGACAGCACGCTACGGTTCAGTTTAGCACCAGAACCACTGGGCGTTTAGTAGAGTTGGCAAGGGTTACTATCAGCATTCTTCATGGTGAAGGTTCGAACCCTGGGGAGTGACAGCCGTGATAATTAACGTAACCTTAAATAGGTTGTCCCATCGGTACCTCACTACCACCGTAAGGTCTCCTCGCGGGAGGTCCGAATTAGTATGGGATGGACAATGAATCCAGAATATCCCAGATACCGGATGGTTTATAAAAAAAAAAAAAGTTTAGCACCGGAAGACTCTGTTTTAAATTATAGATTTACAGATTGCTCTTTTTGTCCATTCCATTACGGAGTTCTCACAGGAATTACGAACAGGACGAAAATAATAAAGACAGATTCGTTTCTCCTTAGTTGCTCTGGAATATTTGCAATTGAAAGACCCATAGCGGTTAAGTGAGGCTTCTTCGCCAGAATGGAACCAACGAAGTAAGTGGTTGCGAAATATGGTAGAGTAATACATAAGAGTTAGGCTGTAGAACTTTTGGTAAACTATAATTGTACTTTATTCTGTCAAAAGAGGTTTTTTACATGTATTTTGAAAAGAGTTATCAAATGTTATACTCTGTAAGTTAACGGATTTTTGGGTCCAAAATGCATTCTATAAGTTCAAACGTAGTTTCCAAACAAACACATCAATAAACTAGTAAGCTCAATTTAGGGATGCAAATAGGATGTTGCATTTAAATTTTTAATTTTTGAATACAAACATAGATCCCAGTTTGTTTTAATTTTAGGTTTTGGTCTCGTTAAAAATGATTATGTTTTGGTATATTCAGCTTTCGTAAGATTCAGATTTCACAAATATACACACTTTTTAGTTCATCATGTTAGATTTTCAATTTTATCATAGCATCTCCGTATGACAGTAACCAAGCTGAATTCCCCGACCCTTTCTTTCCACCCAAATATATATGTATCAAGGGATAATAACCGGCTAATAAGCAACTTCTTTTAAATATGACACAGTGCCTCAAATTATTTACTGGATTTAATCTGGCAGTTATTTTGGCAAGCCAACAGAAGTTTCAAGCTGAAGCTGAGAAAAACCATTGGAAAGCAATCGGTGAACTTATTACCAATGAAATACCGGCAATAGAGAAAAGAAGGAAAAAAGATAAAGAGAAGCCTTCCATTGTTGTAATCCTGGGGGCCGAAGCCTGGGAAGCCAACTGATCCTTCAAGAATGCAACATTGTCTGGAAACTTGTTGGGAGGAAGGAGTTACGGCTTATGAGATTTTTTATGGATTTTGAGATGGTTTTTATAGATTTTGATATGGTTTTTACAGATTTCGAAATGATTATCTTGACTTATATGCATAGTTGGAGAAAATTAGTTCCTAAACAAGCACATATACTGTTAAAGTTCAAGCACAATCCTCCTCCTCGTATGAAGCCTAAACCACCTCAGTCATCCGAACCAAAGAAGGACGCTAATAAGCAGCCCACTGATGGGGTCAGTACAAGTCTGGCGTCCCCCAATCCACCAGCTGTGGCAACTCAAAAGGCTGTTGCTGCAGCTTGAAGGTGCCGCTATTTTCTCGTTCTCCATATGAAAACCAGCTTCTGCGAGCATTGTAACTCCGTTGTATAGTGATATTTTATGTCCAAAGTGTACTCACTTAACGGTCGCAGGTTGCTTGATGTAGTTGTATGCAATCCCATTTTAGAACATGGTTTTCAGCTGTGGTACGTTGTTGTGGCCTGTAGAAAATCGTCGTCTGTGGTAGACATATTCCGTTGTTTTGGCGTTATTGGTTGAAATTGGGATGGTATCTAGTTAAGGGGTCAATCTCCAATCAACCTTGTTTAATTGTGACCCAGATTATGTTAAAGTTGTGCATGGGATTAATGTAGCATGTGGTCATTTGGGAACGCGGTAGAGAAATGATTTTAAATAAGTTAAGGTAAATATATGAAGGAGATTATCTCGTTTTGTGAAAAAATACTATTGAATGTGTGTTTGCGCTCTTCATAATCATTGCCAAACACACTCATGATCTAATTTTCCTGGTACTTTTAAGGTCAATTAAAGCTATAGTTATCGGTTTTACCCCGCATAGAGTACTTCCAATCCTATGAAACTTTCTAAGATCTCATTATAAGTAATTTAGATGGATTTAAATAATCATTAAATATAGGGTTAATGTGCATTGATTGAGTAAAAACATTTTTTAAGGGTATCTTATGTACATGTTATGAATTGAAAAAGTATTAGAAAGAACAATCCCCTTAAATTTGATTCATCAGGAACTTGTTTGTATTGGAGTTTGAAAAAAGAAATACTTGGCAGTGAGTATGGGTTGACGTGGCAGAGAGTGAACAGGTGACAGAGAGTTGTACTATGCCTGTTTTTTTCAAATCCTTAGCGAACACATGACTAGCTCAAATCAAACATGATTGCTCACCCGAGGTCGACCCAAATTCCGGCGAGTTATTCACCCTGAGCTACGACGTTGTCTCCAAGCCGTATCTCAGATACTTGAAGTTCTCACCAGACACAAGGAAATCACGAAACGTTGTCTCCACTCACTTTCGACCATGGCTCTGTTATCGATAGATAAGCGAACCCGGTTTCCCTCTCCAGTCGGTTCGGGTTCGCCGTTCCTGCTTCCAAGTTCATCTTCTCCGAGATAATTTGCCTGCGTGTTGACTCACAGGTGATGAGGTTCAGTCTAATTTCTGACGACATACTGGTGAACTTCTCTTCGCTTTCGTTGAAAATGGGATCCGGCGGTGACATGCAAGAGCCGAGAACTACGATTTCGTTCATCTCTGGTTCTTACCAAGCGTTCCAGAGATGAAAGCAGAACGTGTTTGGGCACTCAATCCAGATGATATCCGATGAGTTCCTCGCATTCTTGGCTACGACGGAGAAGAAGACGAAGGATACGTTCTGAGTTTTGTTCACGACAAGAAGAAGTCGAAGTCGGAGCTACATATCGTGAATGCGATGGAAATGAATGTGGAACCCATCATGAAGCTTTCGTCGAGAGTGCCGTACGATTTTCATGGGACGTTTGTGGATGCTAAGGATTTCATCCTTTAGTACCTTGTTCAATTCTCCATTTCGCAACGTCGGCTGAAACGTCAACCATCTCTAAGACATTTTCACGTAATTCACGGAGTTATTTTTTCTGATAACTTTTCAATTCATACTATATACTTAATATACTTTTAAAAAAATTTTATTCAATCCACTCTTTTAGCAACACATTGCTGTTAAATATGCACATTAACCCCAATTAATATAATTTAGAATTTAGTGTAATTAATAAGAATAATAACGGTCACTCAAAAAAATAATGGTGATATTGAAAATTCTACAATCAGTAAGGGAGAACTCAAGCTTTAATTTTGAAAAGAGCATTTGTTGGCAGTACTCTAAGCTTTAACGTTTTTACTTCGATAGATGTTGATCTTATGTCCAGAGTGAACTAGAGACGCTGAGTTATGCAGAAGAAAAAAAAGCTATCATTGGTCATAAGCGTGGAAATGATTTGAATACGTATTATATAAAAAGTGCATATACACATATATAATTATATATTACACTAGCCGACTAGAAATTGTACTTTTATTCGTTTCCCATGCTCTTACCGACCCCTTTGGATGGAGAGAATTCAGGTATACTAAAACAAATGATTACGGCCAGGGGAAAAATGATAGTGTAATAAAGTAAGATATCCACAGGCTACGTGCAATGTTGCCCGCCGAACATGCTTCAATATGAAACAAACAATCTATCACCTTGGAAGTATCTGCGTGTCCAAATCAGCACCGCTAAAATGGCTTGATGTCACGCAGGGATTTTTGGAACTTCTGTACTTGTTTGCTTGAGAAGATGATGTCTCATCTAAAGACGAATTGCCGCCATACTCTTTCGAGCTATTCCACCTATAAATTCCAGGTTCAGTCAGCGCATTCTCATTCAAATGCACTTCCTTGGTGAGCATTTTTATTACTTGCTTCATGGTGGGTCTGTGTTGTGCGGCCGCTTGGGTACAGAACAGAGCAATCTTAATGAACCGCAACACCTGCTTCTCGTCATATTCAGTTAGTCCTGGATCTACAATGTCCATAAGCCTGCCTTCTTCTCTCAGCTTCCAAGCCTGCCCATATACGCATACTCAAGTGAGCAGACATGTACAGTAGCTTTCAATCTGACAGGAGCAATTTTGCAGCTTTTCATTACATTCACAATTATATGTTTCTCTATTACAACAACAACAACAACAACTACGGTGGTAGAAGCCTTATTCCACCAAGTCATTAACTAAGAAATCTTAATTAATGACTTCTTGAAGTATCTTTCTTGATCTCCCTCTATCTTTTTTCACAAGACTAAAGACTATCTACTCACCTTTTCTTATAGGCACCTTCATTCGCCTTTTTTGTATCTAACCATCCTAAATGGCTTTCTACCATAACGCCTTGTCCTCTTATATGATCATTCATATGTTCCTTTATTGCCAGGAAATAAATCATTTCTCTCACATCAATTCATATGCTTTTGAAGTCCTTGGTGTAAGAGGAGCCTCAAAATTTAATTCTCCAACAATAATAGATGTCCTATCAAATTAATAAAGTCTATTCTGACAAGTTCTTGTAAACACAAGGCAAAACTATGAGAGAACAACACATCTTCCAAAAGAGCACCATCTTTTAGGACAACAGTTTATAATGACACTTGGTTGGAAAGCAATGTAATCAAATAAGATAAACCCATATCATTCCTCAAATTTTACTGCATCTTCACAAGGTATGAGTTTGGACATTGAGCGTTCAGTAGATTTTTTACTCATTTAATTATTTTTCATTTTCATTTGATTGCTTTGATCTTTTAAATCCCATGATCGATCCTAGCAAAGATCTTGATCTTGAAGACCTTGGAAAACTTGGGAAAACTACTTGATCCAACTTCAAATAGACTGTGACTTTCTCTTATTAAGTCTATCTTCCCCTAACAAGTAGAAAAGCTGAGACAAAATCCTAGCATGTCTTAGCTAATTGATAATTGAGTTTAGAAAGATACCCATTCCACTAGAACCAAAAGATTATCTCCAAATGCAGCTTTACTGCTACTTTTACCACTGATTATTTCAAGCATGAGAATCCCAAAACTGTACACATCCGCCTTCTTTGTAAGCTGTCCAAAAAGTGCATATTCTGGTGCTAGATATCCCCTGTAAATACCCAAAAATGGAAAACATGGTTCATATGTTAAGACCAAATCTACGCAAAGAACCTATTGTATCACAGTCTTCACGAATGTATAGTACTAGTGCAAGGCAGACTGTCATCTTTGGTTTTTCAACCTCACAGGTGCTAATTTAGCCTGAAGGAGGTTATAAATAGTTACATGAAATCAACAAGCTCTCATAGCTCAGTTGGTTATAGCACCCGTTTAGTAAGCGGGATGTCTTGAGTTTGACTCTCAACAAGAGCAATTCCATCTTTATTCTATATCAAAAAAAAAACAGTTACTTAAAATCAGAATCTTTTTTTGTTTCTCCATTATCTTTCTATCTTCTGATTACCCAAACATTGCAATTCAACACATACTAACACCATAATATTTACATGTTGATGTATAATATATTATTAAAAACTACCCAACAACAAATAATATAGTTATAAAAAAATAAAGTAACAATCAAAATAGCAAACACATGTGCATGTCAAGAACACTAATCCATGGCCACCTCATATCCACATGTCATATGAAGAGAGGAACGAATATTACTAAGTAAAGTGGTATAGGTCTTCACATTGCCTAAGGAAATTTCCTAAGAAACACCAAAAGTTATGAGCCCCTTGTATCTTTATAATTAACAACATATATCATTGGTTGCATTCAAATGGTTTTACAGAAGATTCAGAAAAGAGAAGGAAGAAAAGAAGAAACAGGCTTTTATAAAACATTCAAAAGGTGCAACTCAGCAAACAATCACATAAAACGATTTTCATAATATGAATTGTGTATTATTACTTACACAGTTCCTGCCACTCGAGTACTAACATGAGTGACATTGTCTGGAAAAAGCTTTGCAAGACCAAAATCCCCTATTTTAGGATTAAAGTTTCCATCAAGCAGTATGTTGCTAGCCTTGATATCTCTGTGAACAACGTTCGGTTGAGCCTCTTCATGAAGAAATTCAAGACCAGAAGCTGTACCACAGCAGATAGCAGCCCTCTTTGGCCAATCCAGGGCAGCATATTTGCTTTTGGAACCTGTAAAAGCGTTTGATGTTTATTAGCACACCCATATCTATCGAAAGCCTCCATTGAAAGCATGACAAATTCTATCACATTTTGACTCTATTCTGTGCTCCAAAAGCCAGAAGTAATCAATATAAGGGGAAATGGAAATGCGAGTCTGATTCAAACAGTTGAGTTCCACTTTTGGAATATTATAAATTTCTATAACATGTAAAGATAAACTTGTTTCCAAATCAAAAGGTCGAATATCTACCCAGTTCAGACAAGACTTGCTTCCATACATATATTTGGATTGTTCTGGTACTTACCAAGCAAAGAACTTGCAAGGCTATTGTTTTCCAAAAACTCATACACCAACATCCGATGGCAGCCCTCAACACAGCAGCCAATAAGTTGCACAAGGTTTGGATGCTGTATCTTTGATATAATATCAGTTTCTGTCATAAATTCCTTTGTCCCTTGTTTAGACTCTACAGAAAGAGACTTGATAGCAACTAGAGT
>JANTPZ010010513.1:0-11693 GCA_025593235.1 Vachellia pachyceras | reverse complement strand
TATTATTATTATTATTATTATTATTATTATTATTATTATGGGAATCTATTAGAGTGACCCCACAACTAACCTGGAAGACACCTATAAAAAGTTTGAACACCACAAAAAGGTTGAGTAATAAACAATCATCCTCATTTACCAAATAAAGCCTAGCTGTTCTTGTGGCCATAAAAGAGAGACAGGTAAATTATTGGTGGGCAATACAAAAGTTATAGTGCTTCTTTGGCAACTTTTTTCAGAGGTTCAAAATGCATTTTGGCCTAAAATTTTATTAGCTTGTAGATTCTAGCATTTGACAACTTTTTTCAAAATACATTCTGACCAAAAATCTCATTTTTGGCAAAATATATTCTGAATATAATGTTTATATGAACATAAATACATTTTAGACAAAAGTCATTTTTCAAAATGCATTCTGACCAACAGTCATTCTTCCAACGGTTTTTTAAACGGGCATATAGTCCCATGACCTAAATCTATCTATTTATCTTTTAATTTCTTGGATTAAGTGAAGTGAATTCCCGTCACCAGATTTGGTTAGTGCTGTTAGGTGTAAAGTGGTTCTACCTTATTTATTTCAAAGAAAGGTTTATTATTTTATATGCTTTGAGAAGTCTGCAACTTCACGTGGAGACTTAACCTAGGGGAATAAACAAGTAGTATGAAAAAACCAGGACAAAGAGATAACCACATCAGATCGAAAAATCTTCTGAAGGAGTTCCATTACATAGAACCTTAAAAAAAAGTTAAAATATTTATGACTCATAAATAACATAACTTTGCTAAAGTTTATAAATTATATCTAGACATAAAATCTAATAAAATGAATTCTTTACAAATCATGACGTTAAAATACACGTTTAGTCTTTTAAATTATCATTTAAATTTAAAAAGTATATTTTTATTTGTTATTTTAATGCTGTTAGTTTTATTTAATGAAAAATACTGACTCAACAAATTTAGATGATGATTTTGCAAGTAAATACTGACAAAATATTGTTAAATTTATAATATAAAAATAATTATATTAAATAATTAAAATTTAAGTATATATTATTAGAATTTAATTGCACCTTTCCAAGTCAGTATTTTCCAATAAAGGAAATTAATGACGTTAAAAATAAAGTATTAGAATTACTCATTTTAAATTTGAAAGCACCTAACCAAAATTTAATGTAAATTTAAGTGATGAATTGGATATTGTTGTGGCCACCTTCATCCATTTCTAATTAACTTATTTTATTTTTGGCAATGGTTAAGACAGATCCCATCTGATCTGATGCCACCCTCTGTGGGACATGAATAGACAATCAAGTAATAATGTCCTTTTATTTTCTTTTGTTTTATTTTGGCCAGTGGAATAATGTTCTTTTCAAAGATTTGGGATCGCTCAATACTGGCATGAGTGACACAATCATTTTTGTATCACGAGACAAGATCTTAATCATCTATATGATCAAAAGCCTGCAACATGCCACGTCAATAATGAAACCAACGGTTGAGATAATTCCTAACAATAATGTAAATTGCAAGTGGGTGTTTTCTTTTTTTCTTTTGCAACAGTAGTTTTAGGGCTTATTTGAAACCTCTATACAAAATTTAGGTTTTGTTGTAAAATTTAGGTTTTGTTTCAAAATCTAGATTTTGTTCAAGTACAATTTTTTTAAAAAAAGATATTTTGGATACAAAACCTTGGTTTGAAATCTAGGTTTTAAAAAAACTATTTTCTTGTCAAATTACATACTCTCTCCTAATAAATTTTCTCTTTCATACTTTTTCTTTCTTTCTCTTTCCTCTTTCATACCTACTTTTTGTCTCAAACTCCGTAAAAGTTAATAACTTTTCAAACATAATCTTTTAAAACCTAAATTTTAAAATATAGGTGTTACCTTGAAATCCACAAAAACTATTCTCCAAAATTTAAATTTTATTTAAAACTATTTTTAAACGGACTGTTGGAATTTTATGTTAAGAAACAGCCGAACCACATGCCAACTGCGCGCCAAGTAGGTATCAGTTTAGAAGCACATCATGTGATTGCAGATACTCAATACACGTAACCCTAAGTGCCACATCAAAGTGACTACATTTTCCACATTCTTTGGTGCATTGAGCTTGTATCTGTTACAAATCCATTTTAACTAACTCTTAAATACTCACCAATAATTATTAATTAAGTTATTAAGTACGCATTGTATTAATATAATCTTTTTAATTGACTCTTATTAAAATTCTCTCTCTAAACTTTATAATCATTCTCACGACTCTCCTGCTATTTAAGTTAATAATCTATCCCGATTTATGATAAAAGTTTTGTTGTTGTCGCTCTCACATCTCTCTCCTCTCTATCTCTCTCATAAGAATTAAATAAGAGTAAAATTAAAAAAAACAACAATTAATAATCTTAAGTAGACAGGCCTTATATTAATAATAGAAGGGGTAACAAATAGTTCAGCCTCAATTCAAGTTAGGATATAGTTTTTTTTACCTGAAAGGATATAGTTATTTTGAACTTTATGGTTATGATAGTCTATTAATAGCATTATTATTATTCATTGAAACCTGAAAGATAAGCTTTTATAATCTTCGGTAGAAGTTAAAACATATAAATGTTATAAATACTATATAAGGGTGGATGTCCATAGACTCTTGATTCCCTAAGCAATAAGTATTATACATGAATTGTTATTGAGAAACTAAAGAGGTATTCAATGTACAAAGTATCACAATGTATGTACAAAGAGTCACAATGTATATCCATCCATCTTGATTGTACTATTTATTGCTCATGGCTCTTGGATGTCACTCTTAGAGGCCTATAAATAGGGCTTTGTACATGGTATACAACACACATTCAAAAGTTGAATAGAATTCCTCTCAAAGTTTCTCATTCCTCTCAAACTTTCTCTTCTATTTTGTCTATTTACATTTAATTTACAATACGTTATCAGCATGATAGTTCTACCCAAGGTATGATTCCCTTAGAGTTACCTGAGCAACTTCTTCTACTTTCTTTTATCATATCTTTTCAATCAATTTGGGATAATCTGAGCCACAATATGAAATTATGATAACTCTTTTACCAATTGTTTTAAATATCGAGTTTCATGGCTAAGATTTGGTATTGTTATTACTTGTCGTTATAATCTCTTTTACAAGTTTTTAAACATTATGGATATTGTTAGTTTAACTTGAATCCATATATATATGTATTAACTGAACTACATTATTCATTTTATAAATTCATTTTCTAGAATGAATTTAAGTCTTATTATTGTTTTAGATTGTATAATGTCAAATCTTACCAAATTAGAATTTGAAGCCCTTGACATATCTGGCAAAAATTATTCATTAAGGATATTGGATTGTGAAATCCATTTGAATGCCCAGGGTCTTGGAAATGTTGTTTTGCCAGAAAATGTTGCGTCTAATTATGACGAAGCAAAAACAATGATCTTCCTTCATTATCATATTCACGAAGGATTAAAAGCGGAATACTTAACAATAAAAGATCCGCTGAATTTATGGAATGCCTTGAAAGAAAGGCTTGATCGTCAGAAAACGGTTATACTGCTTAAGGCATTGAAAAAGGCTATAAGAAATATTCTGAATTTATTTCATGCCTACTTGTTGTTGAACAAACAATGACTTGTTCATGAAAAATCATGAAATACGCCCCACAAGATCGGTTCCGATTCTTGAAATAAAAGCAGCAAAGCATAATAATTATGGCAGAGGGCGTAGTCATGACTGTGGCCTAGGTCGCGGTAGAAGACACAAAAATTCTCATTATGAGGTGGTTGTAATATTAATCATGACAACCAAAAGAAAAGAAATAATGAGAAAAGGCACAAGAATGATATCAATACCACAAAAGCCCCTGAAAATAAATGTCATAGGTGTGGTATGAAAAGGCATTGGGCACGAGTATGTCTCACATCTACTCACTTAGTGAAACTTTATCAAGCATCACTCAAGAAGAGTGGCAATAATGCCGATGCAAATATGATGTATCATGATAATAATATCAAGGCAAAATGTGCATTTAAAGATGATAATCTTATATGCCTTGATGGATTGGAAGACATTAAAGGTCTTGATAAAATGATACATTTGGATGATAATTAATATTATAATAATTACATTTATATATTTAAGTAGCATTTATATTTTATTTCTATCTTATTTCTTTTAAATTTTTAATCTTATTTTGTTTCTTTAAAAAAGAATATAGATAATTCTCATCATATGGTTGAACATATGTCTGGTAGATAGTGCTATGACAACCACGATATTGAAAACCAGAAAGTATTTTTCTCATATAATGATGAGAGATGCAAATATAAATACTAAAGCAGGTAATACAAAAATTGTTGAAGGCTCCGGAAGAGCTACAATTGTATTACCCAAAGGAATGAAGCTTGTTATAAATGTTGCATTGTTTTCTACTAAGTCTCAAAGAAATCTATTAAGCTTCAAAGATATCTGATGCAATGGGTATCATATTGAGACAATTAATTATGGGAATGATGAATATTTGTATGTTACAAATATTACATCAGGAAAGAAATACATCTTAGAAAAAAATTATCAACACTATCTTCTGGTTTGTATTATACAACTATTAGTACAATTGAGACAAATGTTATAATAAACCAGAAAGATGTTGATAAAGATATATCTATAGTTTGGCATGATCGGTTAGGCCATCTTGAATCATCTATGATGAATTTGATGCTTGACATGCAATAGTAAACTAGCCATTTACTGATGAATTTGATGCATGTCATGAGATAGTAAACTAGAAGTTTACTAATTAATACAAGCAAACATTTTAATAAGATAAACCATAAGTTTATCAATGAATTTAATGTTTGCCATGACCAGTTAGACTATCCTGGTTCAATTGTGATGCGAGAAATGATTGATAATAAATGTGGATATACCCTGAAGTGTATATTGATACCACAATTTCTCATATGCTGCATGTTACAAGGGAATATGTATTATTATGTCCTCATAAAGTTAAATGCAATGTGAGCCACTCACATTCTCAAAACGGATACATGAATATATTTGTGGGACGGTAAACCCACATGGTGAACCATTTAGTTACCACATGGTTTTAATTGATGCATCAACTAAATGATCTCACGATTGTTTATCATCTTCTTGCAACCCGAAGTTTGCAAGATTCTTTACTCAACGAATATGGTTAAAAGTATATTATCTTGATTATCCGATTGAAAATGCTATAGTGCTAATGAATTTACTTTACTAGCCTTAATGAGGAGTGCACATCCCTTGAAATTGATTTGAGTATTTTGAACTTCATGTTCATACGCAAAATGGATTACCAGAATGATTGGTTAAATGGTTGCAACTTCTTTACATGAGATATAATCTCTCATATTCTGCTTAGGAACTAGTCATTTTGCATGCAGCAGCATTTATTCGCATAAAGCCTACAAGTTATATAAAATATCCTATTACAATTGGTTTCTGGTCAGGAACCAAATATTTCCCATCTCAGAATTTTTGGTTGTGCTGTGTATGGTCTCATTGTTCTACCACAACGCACAAAGATGGGTCCTCAAAGGAGATTGGGAATCTATGTAGGCTTTGAATCTCGTTCAATAATTAAGTACATTGAACCATTAGCTGGATATTCATTTACGGCACAGTACTATGCCGATTGTCATTTTGATGAGACACTATTCCCACCATTAGGGGGAGAAAAGAAGCATCTAGATAAAGTTAAAGATGGGGAAAAACAAATTATATAGAATACATTATCACTTGCTCATCTAGATCCTCAAACAAAACAATATGAGTAAGAAGTTAAGAAAATAATTCATTTGCAAAATATTGCAATGAAACTGCTAGATGCATTTATTGATAACTAAGTCTCATATTCCAGTTGAGAATGCTCCTATTAGAATTGATGTCCCAACAGGACAAGTGGTAAGTGCACATGAAAATATACCACATTTAAAGGGTGGTAAATCACATGATTCCAAAGATAAAAATCCTTGAAAAAAGAAAGGAGCAAATAATAATAATGGTCAGCATAAGGAGGCTACCATTGATAAATCCATTATAGAGATCCGTGACATAACTAATCAAATGACCTATAAAGAGGTCCAGGTACCTGATAATGATAATGAGATCTTAATAAATAAATTGTCACTACGGGCAAGATATGGAACCGAAAAGATATTATCGTCAACGATATATTTTCATGCAATGTTGCTATTGAAATAATAAATGAGGATCTTGAACCTAAATTTGTCGAAGAATGTCAACATAGACAAGATTGGCCAAAATGGAAAGAAGCAATTTTGTTATCTAAACGTCAAGTTTTTGGACCTGTTGTCCAAATACATACAGGAGTGAAGCCTGTATGGTATAAATGGGTTTTTGTGTGAAAAAGAAATGACAAAAATGAAGCGTGAGGTATAAAACACGACTCATAACACAAGGTTTTTCACAAAAACCAGGAATATATTATGAGGAGACTTATTCTCCTGTAATGGATGCAATTACTGTCAGATATTTAATCAGTCTGACAATTCATCAAAAACTTGACATGCATTTAATGGATGTTGTTACAAGATATGAAAACTCCTGAATGATTCATATCTGTATGGATCATTGGATAGTGAAATTTATATGAAAATTCCTGAACGCTTCAAAATTGCCAAAAGGCCGTGAAGATTCACATGAAAATTATGCAATATGTATGCAAAAGTTCCTGTATGGGTTAAAAAAGTCTGCACAAATTTGGTATCATCGTCTCAATGGCAATTTGATAAAAGAAGGATATCAAAACGATTCCTTATGCCCTTGTATTTTTATTAAAAGGGATGGATCGGAGTTTTCCATAATTGCAGTTTATGTTGATGACTTGAATATTACTGGCACTCCTAAATAACTTCAAAAGGTGATTGATTGTTTGAAGAAAGAATTCGAAATGAAATGTCTCGGAAAGACAAAGTTTTGTCTTGATTTACAAATCGAGCATTTAACCAATGACATATTTCTTCATCAATCAAGTTATAGTGATAAAATTTTAAAACAATTATATATGGATGAAGCACATCCATTGACTACAACAATGATTGTAAGATCACTTGATATAAAAAAAATATCATTTTCACCCTCGAGGAAAGAAAGAAGAACTACTTGATCCATAAGTACCATATCTTAATACTATAGGTGCAATAATGTATCTTGCTATTTTAACTCGATCAGATATTGCATTTGCTGTTAATTTGTCAACAAGATTTAGTTCTTCCCCAACTAGAAGGCATTAGAATGGAGTTAAGCATATACTCCGATATCTTTGAGGGACATCAAATGTGGGATTATTTTATTCTAATGAATATGGATCACATTAAATTGGTTATGCATATGCAGGATTCTTATATCCACACAAAGCTATATCTCAGACTGGATATTTATTTACATATGGAGGTACAGCTATATCATGGTGTTCAACAACGCAATCTTTAGCCGCCACATCAGCAAATCATGCTGAAATTATTGTCATGAACGAGGCAAGCCGAGAATGTATTTGGCTAAGATCATTAATTCATCATATATCCAGAAGATGTGTGGCTTCTTAGAATAAGATATTCCAACAGTTTTGTATGAAGATAACGCAGCATGCATAGTTCAAATGAAGGGAGGATACATCAAAGAGGATAGAACGAAACATATTTTCCCTAAACTATTTTTCACTCATGATCTTGAGAAGAAATGTGCAATCTTTCAAAAGTTTGTTCATGGCATCGGTCTTTGCAAATTCAAAGATCTCAAGTGATGTCATCATGAGGGGGAGTCGATACACGCTGTACTCTTTTTCCCTTATCTAGGTTTTCTCCCACTGGGTTTTCCTAGAAAGGTTTTTAACTAGGCAGCACTGAAAAGTGTATCAATAAATGATGTACTCTTTTCTTTAACTGGATTTTGTCCCACAAGACTTTTCTAGTTAAAGTTTTTAATAAGGCTCATTCATAATGGACATTCAAGTGGGAGTGTTATAAATACTTTATAAGGGTGGATGTCCATAGACTCTTGATTCCCTAAGCAATAAGTACTATACATGAATTGTTATTGAGAAACTAAAGAGGCATTCAATGTACAAAGTATCACAATGTATGTACACAATGTATGTACAAAGAGTCACAATGTATATCCATCCATCTTGATTGTACTATTTATTGCTCATGGCTCTTGGAGGTCACTCTTAGAGGCATATAAATAGGGCTTTGTACATGGCATAAAACACACATTCAAAAGTTGAATAGAATTCCTCTCAAAGTTTCTCATTCCTCTCAAACTTTCTCTTCTCTTTTGTCTATTTACATTTAATTTACAACAATAAAAGAAATCTTTGGTATTTTTACCCCACCGTCAACCTCTCATCTAGATCATTAATTGGCTTGTTTATCATAACATCATAAAAGTATATTCATGTAAGTAGAGATAAAGTCATCTTACATACTTACCTCTTAAAAAATAAATTACAGAGGAAAAATAATTTCTACCCCTTATCTAAATAAATGTATCGGAAACCACATTTTCCAAAATGTTAATAAAACTGCAAAAAAAATTATTTTGATAGAGAGATTATAATTAAATTCGATTGCATGATACTGTACTCTGTATCAAATAGATTATTGTTTTAAGAAATTGCAATAAAAATAGATAAATAAAACTTTATATAAGTTAGTCATGATTAATACTATCTCAGTATTAGAGTTAAACAACTAATTTGAGTAGATTAAAAAATTTAGTTATACTAGTTATTTGTAATAAATGAGTTAATTTTTTTAAAATATCATTTTTTTATCATGGTTACCATTGTATATGGAAACCCTTTGTGCAACCAATAAAATACTTTGACAGAAAAATTATAAATTAAAGAGACAGAGATTGGGCTTATACATTTAAAATTGAATCCAACTCCCCAACCGGCTCTTATATTTAAAATGGGAGATAGTGGGTTTGTTTGTTGGAGCGTTTGAAAACGTCAAACGCACGTTTAACAGTATTTTTCCGCAAAACGAGATAATATCCTTCACATATTTACCTAGACTTGCATAAAAGTACTTCTCTATCGTGTTTCCAAACGGGCACAATATCACTTTCTATCGGAGATCATATCTATCAAAAAATTGCAAATAACACTATAAAAAGTGGATACAAGTGTTCTACTACTTTTAAAGTGCCCATTTAGAAAAACGGTGAAGAAATATTTTTACGATTTACGAAGTAAATATGTAAAGAAAATTATCTCGATTTACAAAAAATACTATTGAACGTGTGTTTGGGGAGCTCAAACGTTCTCTCAAACAGGCACAAAGTCTAACGCATAATTTAAATATGATTTGTCCAAAAGTAAATAATTTATATAACTACATATGATTTGAATATATATATATATTATAATATCACTTTTAAATATTTTATGAATTTAATCGTAACAGACTGTATTTTCTTCGTAAATTTCTATATTTGCAACTAAATGCCAACAGAAGGCATAGAATGTCTAATATTTGATAGCCTGGTTTATTTTGCACTCACTCATTTACTAATTTTGAACCCACTGAATTTTTTGCTCAAATTCTTTTCAAAAGATATTAAAAATAAGTCTTACTGATCTTCTAAAAAAATAGTTTGTACCCCTTGAATCAGAGTCCTGCGTCCGCCCTTGGATAGCGGGGTCTGAATCGCACGTGACTTAAATTATTAGCTAAGATCACAAGACAATTAACCAAGGCAAAGATTTTTTTTTTTTAAAATTTTGAAGAATTAATTAAAAGTTATCATTCAGATTTATATGTGCACTTCAATGTGCGTTTTGTTTGGGTGTCACACAGCCAAGTTTTAAATATGTGTCCATTAATTGAGTATGAATTGAAAGATGCGAACCGTTATATTGATTTAAAAGTATTAAAAGAAGTGTTATAAATTTATTTCTCAAAAAAAAAATACATAAAGGTCCTCCTACATCAACACCATCAAAATGTGTGATCAAATGGTTAATATTTCTCAACTACTCAATTGAGAGAACTATTAAAGGATCCAAATTCTCAAAAACATAATTTTCTTGAACTTTTAAGTTATGCACTTAGCCCTTTAAAATCTGAAGTTATGCAATGAATCATGCTTATAAATTTTAAATTACAAACCAATAACGTTTTGCCATGTACGTAGTAAAAAGGAGTTGCATACAATACGATGTCATTTATAATGCAATACTTCTTCGTACTAAATATAGGACTTTGTTAAACGAAGTCTTAGTGCTTGTTTGGGAACTTCCTTCCCCCAATGGTGTACACAAGTCAAAACAAAACCATTTCAAAATCCGTAAAAACCATCTCGAAATCTATAAAAACCATTTTGAAATCCGTAAAACCATATAGAAATATGTAAAGTCCTTTCTCCCAATGGAGTTTCCAAACACACAATTTATGCTACAAGCGAAGTCTCATGTTTAAAAAACAGGAAGAGACAAATAGCGTTGAAGGCAAAAATTAGATCCAACTTCTTGTGTCCCTACAACGTAAGAATAGAACCTCATGCGTAGAGAATTTAAGATAAGCTAATTAATTCCTAGTTTTTTTTTATCAAAATTAATTCCTAGTTTAGAGATGAGTTCATTTGCTAAAATTTATTACATCTAATCTTCAATATAAAAGTTAATTAATTTTTTTAAAATATTAAAAAAGCTAAATAAATTATTTTAAAGTATTCAAATTAATAAATTTTTAAATAAAATTTGTCAGATTCATACACTCATATAATTTCATTACATATAAATAAATACTTTTAAATAATTTGTTTAACTTTCTTAATATTCTTAAAAAAATCAACTAAGTGTTAATCTTATATTAAAGACAAAATATAGTATTTTGTATGATGTATACTACTTATGGTCCATAATATAATACTTAATTAGCTTTTCTAAGAGATTAATAAAGATAATTAACTAATATATTTATCATTTTTCTTTTAATTAATTTTCCTAAATTATAAAATAGTATATAACTGATAATATATATATGAGTATTTCATAATACATATTAAAATTTATTTAATTTTTTAATCTATTAAAAAATTAATTAATTCTTATATTAAGTATACAATCTCATATTAAAAATCGGTGCACATAATAATGCAATCATATGTGCTATAACATGTATATTAAAATTAAAATTGAAAAACTATCCATTGCATTTCTGAAAAGACAGGGTGACGGATGCAGTTTGTTTTAAATATACATAAACGGATCATAATTTTTTAGAAAAAAATGTGAACAATCAACGAATGTATCTACGTTTAGAAAAATGGTAAAAAAGTATTTTTCTGGTTTATGAAATAAGTATATAGAGAATATTATCTCGTTTATTGAAAAAACAACAACGTTAAATGTGTGTTTAAGAGAAGATGCTCTCCCAAACACACTGTATATAACTTAATTCGTGTAACTTAACCCAAGAATGACAAAAAAGGAGAAGAAAAAAAGTGGGAAAATCGTATAATTAATTTCATCAAAGAAAAATCATAAAAATAAATAAATAAACATGTCTGGTGGCCGAAGCAAACGCCAAGAACATTCTTCCTCGAAGAATCTAGTTTCTTAAGGAATGTCAGTAGCTCTCTCACCCAGGCGTCGTTCCCAT
>JANTPZ010010512.1:0-11216 GCA_025593235.1 Vachellia pachyceras | reverse complement strand
CTTTCATCTTTCTTACTTTTTCCCTTTTTTCCCTTTTCCCTTTTTCTTTTTTCTACTTTTTCTTTCTTTCTCTTTCCTCTCTTGTACTTTTTCTTTCCTCTATTTCCTATTGCTACTTTTCATTATTTCTCTTTCTTCTTTCCTACCAACTATTTTTTCTTGGAACCTGTAAAAACTAATAACTTCCCAAATATAAATGTGCTTGTTTGGGAACACCGTTTCCCAAACGGTGCACACATTCCAATATAAAACCATCTCGAAATCTGTAAAAAAAAACCATCTCGAAATTCATTAAAATCATCTCGAAATCCATAAAACCATCTTGAAATCCGCAAAATACCTCAAAATCTGTAAACTCATTTCTCCCCACGGACTTCCCAAACACACCCAATCACTTTTCAAAACTTAAGTTTTGTCTCGAAATCTGTAAAAGTTATTTTCCAAAATCTATTTTTTAAAACCTAAATTTTACCTCAAAATCTATAAAAAGTTATTTTAAAATAGCTTCTAAACAAGCCCTCCCTCAATATAATAAATGAGAATAGAGACCTAGAGAAAATAATTTCCATAGCCATGTGCATCCTTTCAAAAGTTCCTACCTCATAATCCGTGTGTCCCTCTTCTCAAATTCCTTGGCCCTTAAATTTTGAATGTTGACACCAAATCACTAAATATGATAGAATTGCTGAAAGCTCCTTATTAAAAGCCTATTGCCTAAGAACTTGTTTGGATGTGATTTTAAAAATAGCTTTTACAAATTTTGAGGTAAAACCTAGGTTTTGGAGAATAGATTTTGGGTTTGTTTGACATTTAGGTTACAAAACCTCAGTTTAAAATCTATATTTTCTTTTTCCTATTTTCTTTTTCCTATTTTTTCCTCTTTTCTCTTTCTTACTTTTTCTTTCTTTCTCTTTCCTACTTTCCTTTTTCCTACCCACTTTTTTGTCTCAGAATCCGTAAAAGCTATAACTTCCCAAATATAAGGGTTTGTTTGGAAACCAGGTTTGAAACCTAGGTTTCACAGAATCCGAGGTAAAACCTAAGTTTTGAAAAGTGATTTATGTTTGAGAAGATATAGCTTTTATAGATTCCGAGACAAAAAAATGGGTAGGAAAGAGAAAAGTAAGAAAGAGAAAGAGAGAAAAAGTAAGAAAGAGAAAAGAGAGAAAAATTAGAAAAGAGAAAACCTAGGTTTCAAACCTAGGTTTATAACCTAGGTTTTGCAAGATGTGCTCCCAAACGAGCCCTAATCACTTTCCCAAATGGACCTAATATCTTGATATCTGCGCTTTGATGAGTATATGTAATAGGGTTTACTTGATGCTGATTATAGGATCAAAGAATAAGCGGTTGTGTGAGAGTTTGTTCAAAGAATAAGTTTTACGAAATTTGAGATAGTTATATGAAAAGAGCTTTATCTTTTGAATGCATTCTATAACCTCTAAAATGGTTTATAAACATGCACTACTTTTCTAATCTAATTTAAGGTAAATATATTAAAAGAAATTTATCCGAGTTGATACATATTCTATGTATATAAAAGTGTGTGTATACCAGGAGAGCTTCCTCTTCTTCCTCTTTTTCGTTGGAATCTTCAGCCGTGCTTTGAGAATTGAAATCTACAGCTATTGCTGAGTTAAGCCTATGACAGCTACCCTAAAACACAGAAGCTTCCCCTGTAACGTGCTTGTTTGGTTTGGACCACGTAAAACATCAACAATATTACTGTATTGGTTCCGTCTATAAACGCGATGGTGGAGAAGTGTTTTTATGTAAGTTAAAATAAATATATGAAAGGGATTATCTCATTTTACAAAAATACTGTTAAAAGAATTTTAAATTTTTTCAAACGGTGTAACGAACAAATCTAATACCGGCCCAATGTATGAAAGGTGATCGATGAACTGAGGATCACAGGAGAGGGAAGGAGAGGAGAGATGATTGGATGTGATGAGTCACGGCACAGTATGCTTCGGTTTGTGAGAAAATGAATGAATAATTCACAGGAATGTTCCAACCTTGTTCACCTTACAACTTCTTCGTTCCTACTTCCTACCCCTTCCTTTTCCTTTTCCTTATCCTACACTCTTCCTCTCCCCTTTTCTTCTATCTATGAGTACCCAACGAACGCCTAGAAAATTGTGATTCTCTCGTCACTTTATCAGTTAATGCTAACTCCCCATCCTCTTCTCGTGGTTCGTTTGATAGATAAGAATTGATTTTGATAAAAATGGATATGAAGATGAAAAGAAGAGGATCAAAAAATCAATTCCATGGAATTGAATGTGTTATATCATAAAAATCATTTCTACCGATTTTAAATTTAATCCCACCTCCCAATTTCAACATACCAAATATAAGAAATAAATTCTATTTCCAATTCTATTATCTAATTCCACCATACCAAACATGCCTTGGTGTATTAGCTGATCCTGGATTTTTTTCCATGTAGATAGAAAAATATTAAATTTTATTAATTTTATTTTAATTTTTATACTTTATCTCTATTTAATATAAATTATACCCTATTAGAATAAAGTAAATTTTTATAAAAAATTAATGAATTTATAAATAAGATTAAAAGTTCCTTCACCCCTTATTTTATAAATAGAATCATACGTGTGCTTAAGGCTCAGAATTTAATGTCATGTTTAAAATATGAGTGAAGTTCAACAAATGTTTTATCTTCAGATAAATAGGAGGTATATGTTTGGATATTAGTGGGTAACAAAATTAACGACACAAGGATTTGATGAAAATTGTGATTATTTTCCAGCAGTTGTTTTGATTAGAAAATGTTTAGAGAGTCGGACTCTTTTTTTTTAAAAAAAAGAGAGAGGAAGAGATCATCTATTTTATTATGAAACTTCAATTGCAGAGCTCTTGTAATTTATTGTAATTATATATTTTCAGTTGATGCTTGATAGGGTTCTTGCAAATTATATTATTGAATTCGAGAAATAGGAATTATTGAGCACAAATGACCTCAGAAACTCATCATCAGTTATTTGTATTTGTGATGATGATTTGATGAGCTTGATTAATAATATGCCCAAACGGGAAGATAAAATTGATCAGTCCCACACATTTTGAACATCTTTTTGGTGGTCAATTTTCTAAAGATAACAAAGAAATTAATCATGATTTGGATTATCCAACAAAAGTACTTCGATTTGTCCCATCAATTCAATTCTCACTCAGTGCTTTTCAAGTATATGTTCTGATTTTTACAACACATAACTTGTATTTAAAAGTATGTTCAACAGTATTTTTTCATAAAATGAGATAATCTCCTTCACATATTTGTCTCGATTTGCGTAAAAGTACTTATTTACCGTGTTACCAAACGGACACTATATCAATGGGCTTGTTGCAGCTTTTGAAAAAGTTAAATGCACGTTCAACAGTTTTTTTCCCCAAAATGAGATAATGTCTCTCATATATTTACCTCGACTTGCGTAAAAGTAATTCTCTACCGCTTTTTTAAATGGGTATTATGTGTGTGTGTATAAAAGATATATCCATGAATGATAGAAGATGCATGAGTGCTACAGGCTGTGTGCAAAAAGATCATCTTTTGACAAAGTAAAAAAAAAAAAAAAAACTCTTCACACCGAAAGTTGAAATTTACTTCCTCACTTCTTGTCTTCCCCACCCCCACACCCAAAATAAAGAAAATAGCTTTCTATCGAAAGCATAGTCTTTTTTTTCCTACGAAAAGGTCAAATTAAGCTTAAATTTAATAAATAACAATTATTATTTAAACAATGAAAACAAAACAACCATGTTTGATATATACGAGTTAATACAATTTTCATTCCCTAAGTTTGCATTCATTTCGATTTTATTCCTTTAAATTCCAAACCATATATTTTAATCCATCAAACTTTATTTCATTTAAAATATTACTCTCTATAGTTTAATAACAATCTTGATTATTTTGCGCATTGAAAGATCAAAATACATAATTTAAAACTTATGAGCCTGAAGCTAAACATATAGATTTAAAGATGTAACTTGAAAGTATTATACTGACTGTGGAAATGAATATTAATACTCCATGTCTCTCCTAGAAAGAAATGAATCCTGAGCACTGCCTTTTATATTATTAATGAATTTGTCTTTGGACTTTGCATAAGATTTGGGATCTGGATGTCTGTAAAAAATGAAGTTGAATACTTATTTTTTTATTGTTTGATTAGATGATCGATATATTTAGATGTTTCTTCTGCATAAATTGTTGAGTCCCTACTCTCATGGAGGGACAGAATCGTGATTCCATATGAATGCATCCAAGGGAGTCCATTGCCCTACATAAACATAAAAATAGAGATCCAATAAGAATATGATGCGTCACTGTTTATATATATTTATTAATTAATGTTAATACTATATAAAAATTAGAAAGCAGTGGCACGTCCCTCGAAGAGGAATCAACTTACAAAAACAACTATTATAGTGTGTCTGTGGCCAAGAGAAGAATCAAACAGAAATATAATAAGATTGTTGTGTCGAAAAACTCAATGTTTTTACCTTTACTGACATGCTCATATGCTCCTCAAACCTATGTTACAAACCCCAGAAGCCAGCAGAGAGGGAAAGATGGGCACAAAGAATATAGAAATCATTTTAGTGACTTGCGTGTCATGTGTTTCTGAAAAAAAAAAGTATCTGTATATACGTGTGTATGTAAAATTCTTTCCAGATGATAAATAATTTTGAAGGCAAAAATTGACTATAATGAAAATTAATTATTTGATCATAAAGTTTACACTTAGATATAGCTTAGTGTCTTAACTTTAATTCTAACTTGATTGAAAGTTAATCTTTAAATTTTAGCGGGGTATGACTTAGTTACTGTAATTTCAACTATTTAAAATGTTGGTATATATTCAATATCTAAAAAAATTGCAAGGATAAAAGTTATTTTTTAAACTTTGGGATTAATGCTTTAAATGTCTAAACTATAGACACTCAATTATATCAAATTAAAGTTCAATGAATGGGTTTTGAAAACTAGACGCATGAAACTGAATTTAATTAAAGTTTAGAGATTGGATTATTGTTAAAATAAAACTGAGGGATAAATAATAACTTTTCTTTCAATTCATCATATAGAGTATTATGATTATTATTAGAAAATACTAATTAGTAATGATTATGATAACATGAAATATATTTCAAAAGTGAATAACATTCTCACCCAACGTAGCCAAGTTAAAGAAATGAATGATTGTACCTAAAAATTATAATTCTTTTCCATGAAACAAAATTAGCTTCTACACATTACTTTATGGTTTTGAGAGACTTATATGTCACCTTTATTTGAAAAAAAAAACATTATCAGTAGTTTTTGAGTGAAATTTAAAGAGAATATTTTATATATCTTCCATGCTTGTGTCGAAGTGACAAGTTAGAGAAAGAGAGAAATGAGAGTATAAATGAAGCAGTAGGTGAGGATGCAGAATTATTGGAAACTGTTTAGTGTTAGGAACAAAGTTAAAATGGCATTCCCAGTGGATGAGATAGAGAAGATGGCGGCGATGGTGTTCATGGATGAGAAGTCGTCGTCGTCGTCGGCGGCGGGGGGGCCGGCACCGTTCCTTACAAAGACGTATCAGCTGGTGGATGACCTTCTTACCGACCACATTGTCTCTTGGGGTTCCGATGAGTCATCTTTCGTAGTGTGGAGGCCTCCCGAGTTCGCCAGAGATCTCCTTCCTAACTACTTCAAACACAACAACTTCTCCAGCTTTGTTCGTCAGCTCAATACCTATGTACCTCTCTCTCATTCTCTCTCTACATATTTCTTCACTGGATTTGAAGCCTCTAATGCTCATCTCTCTATGTCTCCACTGTCCTTTTGCGTTTTTTATTTGAGTGAAAGTGAGAAACTTTATTATGAAACTGCTAGATTACAAGGCGCCAACATAAAGGATAAATAGAGAAAGGAAAATTACAATCCCCAGAACTGCATGAAACAGAAAGGAAAAGAGCTTAGTCAGGAGGGATGAGTTTATAAAATCCAAGAGCTTGGCTGGAGTGCTCAGCAAGAGCTAGAGCATCATTAACCAAATGTGACGCCGAATTTTTTATCGTTAGATTCTAACATTTTGAAACTGTGCAGAGAATAAATCAAAATGGTACAATTTTACTTTTTTTTTACTGTTGCTTAGAGAGTTAAGATACATATTTGCTACACAGTTTTTAAGCCATGAGCAATGTCATTTGGAAAGTTTTTGCCGGAGTGATATTTTGTCAGTATTAAAATGTAACAATGTGAGATATAAAAGTTGACGATGAAGGTTAATTTTTTAAATGATCAACCTATTTTTTTAATAGGAATGATCAATATTTCTACCTCTTTGAACTTTTGGGTAGCATTAAAAAAAAACTTTAGGAAAACATTATTCTTGAAAAAACTTGTGAATCAAATTTACACTTTAGGTTTTTAAAAAACTATAAAATTGTGTAATTTTAATTTACTCTCTGCCCTCTTTCATGCCAGTTAGATATCAAAATATCGATTGTAGAATTTAAACTATAAAAAAAATATCTGAGAAGTTGTGGCATCACGGTGGACATTAGTGGAAGATCCTTTCTTATGCAATTGTATATTTGTAAGTATATATGTTTTGTGGAATGCTGTGGTTGCAGGGATTCAAGAAGGTGGTAGCAGATAGATGGGAATTCGCAAATGAGTACTTCAGAAAAGGAGCTAAGCATCTTCTTTGTGAAATCCACAGAAGAAAAAGCCCTCACCACCACCACCTTCATGATCAGACACCACCGCCACAAAATCTCTTTTGGAACACAGAAACTACTTATCCACCCTTGTTAATGCCATCACCTAATTATTCTTCTCCCACTAAACCTTTTGCGACAACAAGATCATCAGGAGGAACCGGTAGCATTGCTACTACTCATCATCATGAAGTTCTAAGAGCTCTTTCAGAAGATAACCAGAGACTGAGGAGGAAGAACTTGATGCTGTTATCAGAACTCACCCACATGAAGACTCTCTACAATGACATTATATACTTCATCCAGAACCATGTCAAACCAGGTGTTGATCATAATAATAACAATATTCCCAAGCTGGTTGAATTGGATTCTTCATTGGTCTCACTTGATCATCTGGCTCCTCAAACTGATGATGATGCTAAGTTGGATAATAATTCTTCACCAGCTGGTTGTTGTTCTGTGAAGCTGTTTGGGGTCCCACTTAGCAGCAGAAAGAGGTTGCATTCAGAATACATGGATGAAGAAGAGTTTGTTGAGTGTGTTAATTGACTCGTTAATATATTATTGTTAATTGAGGATTGATGTTTGTGTTGCTTTTTGTAGATGAGAGAGGCTCTGATTGATTATTTTGGTTTGATGAGAGACCCACTCTTCCTGCTTGTTTTTGTGTAAATAGCAATATTCTGGCAGTGCTGGATTAAGAGAAATGTTTAACGAGATTACAGATTTTCTCATTGATTATTCCGCTTAATTATAGACTCACATCGTTGTAAGACTTTCCTTTCCTGACAATTACTCAACAGAAGAATAGATAGTGGGATTTAGTTTAACAAGAGATGGGTCAACATAGCGAGTCCTAAAATAACTTATAAATCATGAATGCTTTTATACACACACACACATTCGACTTGATCCCTGGCATTATTCATATATTGATTGGTAAGAAAACATTTTCTCCAACCTTTCATATTATTGTTTGAAGTTCTATATAAATTCAACTTGATCTCGCTGTATATATTTTGTCAGGTGAGGCTTCCAAAAGTACCACATGAAAGAGTTATTATTTGTGATGATATGTGCATGCATAAACATTGAGACTATTTTATTACCACCAAAGTTAAATGGTTTTAACATTCAATCTCAAAAGTTACAAAATCACCTTTTTAATAAGTGGCCAGACAAACCAGTTTTCTTAAATAAAAAATGAAATCCATGGTGACACACATGGAAGCACATTGAGCTTTTATTTTATGTAATTCATCGCCAATAAATGGAGAGAGAGAAAAGGAAAGAAGGAAGAAGAAGGACAGAAATTAAAGTGAGAAGGAAACATTACACTCCGAGGAATGTGCAAATGTGACTCAAAGGAACATAGCGCGCCATCATTCCACACCTTCCATTATTATATCTATATATGTGGAATCTTATGCATATCATTCATTTTTCTCATCAAAAGAATACAAAACATAATCAGAAAATCGTTTGAAAATTTTATTAATAAAAAATACATGATATCTTATATATATATATAAAGTACCAAAGCTACCTGCAAAGATTTATAAAAAAAAGTAATGGTACTTAAATTTAAAATTTACTGGTTAATAAAATGTTCAGTTGGAGTTTTTCACCAATTTTCTCATGACATCCTTTCAAAACGATAAGGATGACATGCATAAAAATACCTTTAAATCTATAAATTTTAATTTAAAATCTAAAAATGATTTAATCATGTGAATTACTAAACCACTAGTAGTCTAAGATTAAATTTTTATAACAAAATTACTTTAATGTCCTTGACAATGAATCAAACATTTTTTTAATAAATAACAATTTTAACTTTTTGTTGTTGTTGTTGTCAACAACAATTTTAATTTATCAAGTGACAACAATTCCATATTAACATGAAAGAGCATGTAAATGATTGTAATTCTACTAACTTTGAAGTGATTAGGCATTCGAGGCTCTTCAATTAAGATTTATAAATTGTCTTTGTGGGTTCGTTTGGGAACGCGGTAGAGAAGTACTTTTACGTAAGTCAAGGTAAATATGTGGAAGAGATTATTTCATTTTACGAAAAACATTGTTGAATGTGCGTTTGGTTTTTAAAAATATTTTTTTTAGTGAAGAGTGTCTTTCCCAAAAGATGAAAGCAATTGCTAGCGTGCACCAAAGGAATATAGGTCAAGTTCTCAACCAAAAAAAGAAGCGTCTTTGGCTATAAAGAACGCATTGGGATTATAATATTAATATCAATTTGTTGAATTTTTGCCTCCCATGCATTCTTGTCCATTTATCTTTTTTCATGTCATTTATGGATGTGATATTCGACGGACCAATTTAATTTGTTTTTTTTACCAACCAATTTAATTTGTTGAAGCAACAAAAGTAGGGAAATATCATAAAAGGCATATATATATGAAAAGCTTGCTTTTTGGTATATAAAGCTGACCCGACAAATTACAGCATTACCAAGATCATAGTATTACATTGAGAATATCAAACATTCTCACATAAAGTGTACAAGATTTCCCAAGAAAAGAAGATTCTCTATTGATCATCATCTGATTTTTTTTAGTGGAAAGGAAATTATATTGATAAGAAAATTATGTACAGACAGTAGAAAATAGAAATACATCAAAAGTCTAAAGAGGCCATGATGATCATCTGATTTTGATGCAGCAGCTAGTTATGAAAAGAAGAAAGCAAAACATATACTTGAGCTATCCTCAGGAAAACAAATATCAATCTATCTTCCTTTTTATAAGCTACAGAGAAGAAGTTTTTCTTTAATCTAAACATACGGCATGCCATTAATTTTTTGTCACTAACTTTTCCTTTTACGCCTTATTAAATGTTGGTAAATGTTATTTAATTTTTAAAGTAAGTATGTACGTTCAATTGGAGCAAAATTGAAAATCTATTAAATTTTTAAATAAAGAAAATGAATTTAAATTTTTTCTTGAATATAGTGAAATATGCTTAAATAATTTATAAATGGCGTCAGAGTGTTACTCTTTTTTTTTTTTTTGGTGAAAAGAGTGTTACTCTTTTGATTCCTCTAATAAGGAACTTTCTAAAAAAGAATGGATGGTTCTTATTATAAGTTATCAAGTGAAATACTCCCTCTGGTACTTTTTACAAGATCACATATAGAAAGTTTCTTTGATCATTTTTATAAGATCTATTGATGGTTTCAATAAGTATTGAATTTTTTCCATATATCCTCATATTTATTACGGGTAGTGAAATGGTATAAATAAATGTAATGTTGAAATTTAGTGTAGTTAACGAGACTATTAGTGCACATCATTGAACTTTATGATAAATTTAATGCTTTTGATTTTTCTATTAGTATATGTAAATTAGCACTACTACAAAATATACTTTTTACTATTGTAATTCACGTCCTTTTTTTAAAAAATGGAGTAAAAAGTGAAAGCGGTGGCATTTTTGAAAATTTTGGCACCTTTAGGCGCCCTATACCAGGATGTGGCGCTAAAAGTATATCTATGGCGCCCTATTATGAGGAAAAGGGTGCCGTAGGACGCCCTTTTTCAGAATGAGTAAAAGGGCGCCGTAGGGCGCCCTATCGCACCCTTTATGAATAAAAGGGCGCCGTAGGGCAGTTGCGCGCCCTCTTTCAAATTCAAATCATCGTGTGCGTGTTATTTAGTGCTCTTCTCTCTTTTTTTTCAAACCGACAGCTCTCTCTTGATGGCATTGCTGCTCCTTCTTCTACAAGTACGCCATCTCCTTCTCCAGACAGATCCTTGGTCCTGCCTGAAACACTGGATAACTAAACAGATCTCGCTCAATGCCGCGTGGGTGTAAGTCATATCTTTCACTCCATCGTACACAGGAGCTTCGGATTTTTCGCTCACCTCCTTCACAATCTTCTTCTCCACTTCAGGGTGCTTCAACCTGTCGATGAATTTACGCAAAGTCATATCTTTCTGGGCTTGCTTTGGCAACTGAGCAAAGAAGAAGCAAGATGAGTCGTGTTCATATTCCGATCTCGTTGCTTTCTTCCTTCTTCCTCAATCCTCTACATTGATTCGCTTCTTTCTCCGTTCGAAGTAGAAATCTAGGTCCATTTTCAATTATTTTTCCCTGGGTTTGTAAAATTGTATAGAATCGCACTCTGGGAAATATCATGGACTGTTTTGCTTGATTTTTGATATAAATGTGGAAAGAAATATCATGCCGAGAAAGTCAGTGAGGGATTCGCGGAAGGCTTGGCCTTTCTAGTAGACCGAGACACGGGTCTCTTCCTGATCTTGCCCTCAACAAGTTCTCTCCTTGGTTCACTCTCTCAGATCTGGGCTGGTCATGGCTGTGAAGCAGTATGGATTTTTTTAAAAAAATATTCATGAGCTACGGCGCCCTATCTTGAGAAAATAGGGCACCGTAGGGTACATACTTACGGCGCCCTTTTTTGAGAATATAGGGCGCCGTAGGGTACATACCTACGG
>JANTPZ010010511.1:0-11066 GCA_025593235.1 Vachellia pachyceras | reverse complement strand
TTAAAGTTTTTAATGAGGCACATTCATAATGGACATCCAAGGGGGAGTGTTATAAATATTACAATATTAGTGTGGATGTCCATAATCCCTCAAGATTTTCCTTTTGGAATTCTACGCTTAAAGCCATGTAACATATGATATGAATGGTTTGTTGGGAGTTTTGTAGGATTAATGTACATAACCTACAAAGACTTAATATTCTACAATTATGTTAATTTACTCCTTTGTTGTAACTCTTGTCAGGTTGTAGCCTATAAATAGTGGGCATATACCAAAGGTTGAAGGCATCCATATGAAGGAGAATTTCTCTCTTGTCTTTCTTCATCTCTTTCATCTCAATATCTTGCATTTTTCTTATTTTCATAACAAATGCAATATTGTTATTTAGTTAAAAATTGACCGTGATTAAACCCTACTTAATTGAATATGAAATGAGACATAGGAAGAATAAATGAGTGCGAGGTGTAATTGAATATTATTGATCTTGAAAGAGGAGATATAAGATCAATGAGTGAGTGTGAATATTGGGTGAAATGCGTTGAACGGTCATTTTTAGGATATAACAAAATGCGTTAAATAGAAAAGTACATAAAAGCTTCCAATATTATTGCTACAACCACTCTAACTAACTACTGAATTAAAATCCCAAAATTCGGCTAAAAAATTAAAATCCCAAACATCTTAAGTAAAAGGATGTAACAATCTATAACCTGGCGTGTCTTTTGAACTATATGTAATACCATACGGAAAATGTAATATCTATATTTTAAATCAATATATTGGATCAATCCAAATTAAGTCATGTTTTGGAATATTTAAGGTCGACGAGTGGGCATACATATATAATAGTTGTATGATTTAGAAAACAAATTGCACCTTTCATCCTCTAACTTTATATAACATTTTAGTTTTGTTTCTTAGGTAAATGAAGTATCTTTTTGGTGGAATTGATTTTGGTGGAAATGGAGATGGAAATGGAGATGGAGATGGAAATTGAGATGGAAATGGATATAAATATAGAAAAAAATGAGGGTTCAAAAAATCAATTCCATGGAATTAAATACAATTCTATGGGATACATCATGGAATTCATTTCTACCCATTTTGAATTCCATTTCCATTTCCATTTCCACCCCCAATTCCACCATAACAAACATAGGAAATGAATTCCATTTCCATTTCCACCTCCCAATACCATCATACCAAACATAGCAGTCCTATAGTCCTAACATCATTAGGCACAAATGATATTTATTAACAATTATTGTAACTTTGATAATTAAATTTAACATGTCAACATTTATAAATGTTTCTGTCAATATTTTTTCCCATCCTTCACCTTGGTGAGAGAATTCACACACCCATCATACATATGAACAGTTGAACTCGCAACCACTTATTTATCTCAAGGCTTAAGAATATTTTGTCAATATTTAAAATTTTAATATTAATATTTTTTTGTTAATGGCATTAGGGTTGAATGATTGAAAACACTCTTTATAAATTTAGGAATAAAAAAATCTTGTATAAAACTAAAGCACTAAATGTACACTTTTTCTATAAGTTATAACGAGCCCCATACATATGCTAATTGTACTTGTTTCTGTTGAACCACTGTTTCCAACAAGATTAAATTAATGATAAACATAAAAGTTAATATCTTTGATAATTAAATAAGGAAAAGCATTTAAATATTCTCAGCCATTAATTGATTAATGTCAACTGCAGAGAATAAAACAGGCAAAAGACAGCATGCATCTTTCCATTTTAGTACATTCGTTTTTTTAATGAATTTTTTAGTTACATTCTGATGAAGAGAAAACCAACGAGCAAGACTATTATGAGCACTTGACGTGCTTGGATGAATAAGTCTTAATTGTACTGAACAAATGAAGATTTTTTAGTGAATAATTTAATCAATTATATATTAATTCTGATATTAGGAAAGCATGAATTCTCACAAATTGAGTTTGAGGTAAACATACAGATTACTTTGAATCTCAGATAATTTTTTTAGGTCTCTGTCATAGTCATTAATTAATTTAAGGAAATAATTAGAATAAAATATAGAAAATTAATATGTAAGTCTATGTAATTTTACCTCACTTTTATTAACTCATTATTTTTTTTTATTTTTAGGTCTTTCATATAGTGACCTCAATTACTTATATGTACCTAGTCCCTATAGTTTGTGAGAGAGAACGTTGGTACTTAGTAGCTCTCACGTGGCATGCATACATGTAAATTTATTTGACCATATGGATCTAAACAGAATCAAAATAAACCATATTATAGAATATATAAAACTAGTAGATGAATATCAGCATACTTTTCTTTTATTTTTCTGTTGATAACAAGTAATTCTTTTCCATTAAAATACATGGTTTCAAAAAAAAAGTTTAAAAAGTTATATGCTCATTAAATTAGACTACAAAACGACAAAGCACATGGCTCAATATAACCAAAATATTACAAAGCATAACACCATTCACAAGTTAAATTAGCCAAATTAGCTCCCTATAAAAGTTATATAATATTTGATAATGAACTAGATTTAGGGAAAGTAAAGTAAATCATATATATTATTCCATTTGAATTGTAAACCACTAAGTGTGATTTCTAAGCATATATGCTTAACTGATCATAGAGTCAATCCTATCCTTAACCTTTGGCTTTACTTTGAAGAACTGTGCAAGTGAATGGTACCAACTTACTCAAATCGAACAAGTGTTGTTGAAGATGAAAGTGATAAAAATTCCAAAAAGTAGATTAGACGATTCACGAAGGCTTTTATGCTTTTTTTTTTTTACATGTGATGATTTTGATGTTTTTTTTTAATGCTGTTTTGTCCTAACTGTTTTCCGTGAAATGCTGCATATAACTTTGGGAATTACGCATAAAAAAGGGGCATATATTTAACAGAAAAGTCAACTACTTCACTTATTAAATATTTAGATTGGTGGTGAATCATATCTAGAAAGTGACTCAATAATATGTAGCACTATTTCAATTTGCTCATAACTTTTAGTGGAGTTGAAAAAAAAATTAGAGATTCAATCACTTAGTGATTGTGTGTGATGGTCTCTCTATATATAAAGCCACTAGTAGTCTTGGTTTCTCACAAGACAGTAAGTAAGATAACATATTTACACTTAAATTGAAGGATGTTTCCAAAACTCATCAAAGTCTTCCAATATTGTGGCTCTACAATATTGGTTGACTGGGATGAAGTTTGAGAAGCTTATTATGAAGTGATTGGGGAGCTTATAGCTTCTGATTCAGATAAAAAGGCATTGCTCTGTCCCAATTCAATGTTTTTATTTTTTTTATCTCCCTCTAACGTACTAATATTGAGTTGGGCCTCACAGTTTTATTTGTGCTTCTTTCCATTACATATTTTGACGTATGATAATAGAGAAGCTGGCCAAATTGGCATTGGCAGCATCATCATTTTTGTGGCAGTACTAAGATGACAATAATTCATTGTTGTGGGTGTTAAACTTAGTTTAGCTTGAACCTCTGGTGATTGTAGAGGCCGGGGATGTTTCGAGATTTGAGTTTTAATACTCGTATCGATACCAAAGCCAGACCACCTAGTATGATGATCCGAATTGGTGATAAATGTGAACCTAATGAAAGCGTGTGTTGAGGCGGTGAGCCCTTGCAGTAGTATTGGGGAGAGGTTTCCGCCAAGGAGAGGTCACTGACGACGGAGGCTATGGGCTAATAGAGATTGTCGGTGACAGAGACTGGCGGCTAATGAAGGTTGGTGACTGAAGGAAGGGGGTGGGGTGGACAGAGTTTGAGTTTATGGAAGTGGAACTCAGAACCAATATTTGATGGAACTCGCACTTCCATGGAATTTGGCTTTCATCACCAAACAAGCAAAAACCTCACTTTCAACTTCAATTCCAATTTCACGTCCCCAGTTCCCAGCTACCAAACGGGGCATAAAGTTTTCATGTTAACGAAAGCGCAGATTCTCTAGTTTAACAAATGACCCCAATTTGTGGGGCTTATGGGCCCACAATATTGGAAGCCATTGATGAAACATAGAAGCTTCTACCAATTTCACTATATCCAAATGATCTAATAAAGGTTTTTGAGTGTTGATGAACATCTCATTCCCTTATGACTTGTGAGAAACGAAGACCACTAGAGATTATCAGTCCTCGATTTCAGATAGACGAATCTCATGTTTTGCAGAACTAGACAATGTTAGAAACCAAAAAAAAAATACTGACTATTCATTTTTCAGATTCGATTATTCTTATAATCTGAATGTCACTTTAACATCCGTCTTTGTCATAAATACAAAGAAAGTTGATCGCTATGTATGTATGTATTGCGGAAAGAATATATTTATTCTAGGATTTGACTTTAATTTCTATGAATTCCCAGTAAATGAAAGAATAAAGATTATTGGTTTGATTTGGTCTGTTGTAAAATGAATTATTTTAACGAAAGATTCTTGAAAAATGTATTATATAATGAATTTTTCTTCGTATGAAATATGACAAGTTCACACCGGCGAATCTCGAAGAATCTATATTAAACTTCAGTCTATCTTATTTGTAAGAAGTTAGATTTCATGGTATCGTATTTTAATCTAATTTCTCTCTTAAGTAAAACATATTCAAGAAAAAAGTTTCATTAACATTAACGTTAAAAAGACAACTTTGATTGTATAAAAAAGGGAAACTTTTGATGGCAATAGTATATATAGCCCACTAGACTACCTTCATCTATCAGTCTTAAAGGATAGAACATAGCTAAAAAACACCACACAGAACCACCCATGCGTCCTCCTCAACTAGTTATTAAAAAGAAACAAGTGGAAAAACAGTAAAAATTGGTTATAGAACTTGTGATGGCAATAGTATATATAGCTGGTCATTAAAAATAAAAATACTATGCTAACTAAATCTAACCGCGTCTCACCAGGGATTAAAAGCTTCATTGGATATACATACGGGAATTTTGAAAATCTGGTCATATTCTGTCTAAATAAAAAAAATTTAGATGTAATATTTAATATATTAGTCTGAACTTTGTTTTCGTCCAACTAGACATGTCACAGTTAATTTAATTCTTTTTTTCTTTTGGTAGCTAAAACAAAGTTTAGGTCTTTGAAGTAACAATGCAATCCCCTGTTTGCATTAGCATTGAAACATCACGTTTATATAAATTAAGAAAAAACTCAATTAACATATTTACCTCATAAATTGTAAATCACGTTGGAAAAATAACTTCTACCTTTAGTTTAAATAAGCACTTAATCATTGATGAGTTAAACTCTGAGTTAATAGTTTCAAAATTCCAATGATGACAAAGACGTTTAATTTGTTTTATCTAGTCAAAGAAATATTTCCTGTGCAATTATTCATTAAAAATGAAAGAAATTAAGTAACCATGCACATTGGGAAACGTTAAGAATCAAACTGTCTTGACGAATTGAATTTTCCTTGACTAAGCAACGCGTGGCTCAGGAAACTCAGTGAATAATCAAATACATTCGGCATCTAATCTGTTTCCTTTTCCATTTTCAAAGCCTTTGATTTGCTTTGAGTACATTGGAACAGCTAAAATAACAGTGCCTTTAACTCTTCACATGTTAAATAATATACTACCATCGTCCTTAATATACAATATAGTTGACTAATTTGGGGAGATTAATGAATTTAAATAAATTACTTAATTATAGCTTAACTATAGGAACTCTTTTAAATACTTATGTATATCATTAGATCATATATTAGTTTACAAGGCATATAAAGTAGTTTAAAAATGATAAATATAAATATTTTTAAGTAATTATTTAATTTCCTTAATCTACTTAAATTAATTAATTGTCTTACATATATTAAGGATCAAAAGTAGTATATATATATATATATATATATGTGGCTAAAATGCACAAAACCCCCTTGAACTTTAGGGAAGTTGCATATAACCTACTTAAATTTTAAAATGTTAAATCTAATACTCTAACATTTTATATTTTGACTATCAACTCCCTCACTATTAATGTTACTATTAAAGTTAAGTAGTTTATGTCATGTCATACATATAAAACATTAGGGTCCTAGAATCTGGCATATGATAAAAACTGTAACATCCTGAGGTATTGTCCCTGTTTAGCCGCATGTGAGCACAGGGTTTTGCCCTCTTGAGATCCCATAGTTACCCAAAAGGCACCTCGGATGTCAAAGGCCACACCCTGACTACATATATGGCATTCACTTTGGACGGGTCTAATCGATGTGGGACTTTGAGCGCACCCTGCCTATTGCGTCTCCCTTCCCCCTTTAGCCACTCCGGGGTCCCTCAGGGTGTTAGGTCCCTAACAGCGCTTGGTGTGACACTCTCCCCACCAACGGAAAGAGTCGTCCTCGGCTCTGATACCATTATGTAACATCCTGAGGTATTGCCCCTGTTTAGCCGCATGTGAGCATAGGGTTTTGCCCTTTTGGGATCTCATAGTTACCCAAAAGGCGCCTCGATGTCAAAGGCCACACCCTGACTACATATATGGCCTTCACTTTGGACGGGTCTAACCGATGTGGGACTTTGAGTGCACCCTGTCTATTGTGTCTCCCTTCCCCCTTCACCCACTCCGGTGTCCCTCAGGGTGTTAGGTCCCTAACAGCTCTTGGTGTGACAAAAACAATAAAAAAATTATGGTAGAATTACCGAGAGGTCCCAAGTAAGGGAATGTGTTACAAAATGGTCCCAAGAGGTTGTTAATGACAAGTCGAGAAGCACAATTTACAAGTGAAGCAGCTACCCTTTACAACATCTTGGGACCATTTTGTAACGCATTCCCTTGCTTGGGACCTCTGGGTAATTCTCCCAAAAATTATGGCATGGTGTCAAAATTTCTGGGCCTAAAAGTTTAAGAATGAGCCTGAATGGTAAATGTTACCAAGATCAATTCTGCGAAGTTTGCTATCAGGTAAAATGATTTGATGGAGTTATTTAGCATTTGGCTAAGCAAAGGATCGTAAAGGAAGAATGAGAATACAATTATGTCAAATGTAGAAAAAAGCATGGGCAAAATGGTCATTTTGAAAAGTAAGAGACTAAAATATCATTTTGAAAAGTAAAGGACCAAAACGATATTTTGAATCAAGGACCTAAGTGTAAATCAAAATTCCTGGGACCAAATTGTCATTTTGAAAATTCAATGGTATTTTAGTAAATTTGAAGAAGTCAAAGGGTTTTTGGTCAAAGTTTGACCAAAATATTAGAAAAATTTTCAGGAAACCAAAAGATAGAAAAAAACCACTGATCAATAATTGAGGATTGCTTTAAGTTAAAATGACAAATATAACTTTTACATGAATTTTAAAAAGTATTTAATATTTGAATATTTAATAAATAATTAGTCAAATATAATTACTTATAATATCCAAAGGCCTCAACTAATTATTTTAAAAGTGGGAAAAATATTTTGAGGATTATATGAATTTCTAAAAATGATTTTAGGTTTAAGTTAGAAGCAGTTACTCGAATAAAAATAAAAGGGCAGCAAACCCCGAAAAAGGGAAAATATAGGAAATTGCTGAAAAGGCATTTTTGGAAAGAGTTTGAAGTGGTAGATTTATTTTCAAGCATGTGTAGTTGTAGATTTATTTTTAAGCATGCTAGAATACGTCAAAATGCTCCAAAGGCATTGATACTTGGACCAAGTTTGACAAAAATGGGGGATGAAAGTCAACAAAAATGGACCTAAAGCTGACCAACTTGTTTTGTAGCATTCGAGTAAGATAGAATGTGATATTTTACCACTAAATAGATTTGAGTTTTCCCTTTAAAATGAGTGATAATTCACTCGAATTTGATAACCATGCTAAGAGATATGTCATTCCAAAGTTGGGTAAAAATACTGAAAAAATAAAAATGACCAAATGAACATTAATTTTTGAATTTAAAACTAGGCATGATTTTGAAATGAAAGCATCCAGAAATTATTTGTGCTCTCAAGTTTATCCAGTTATGTTCCCATAGAACCTAAAATCACTCAATTTCAATTTTTCTACAATTAATTATTATTTTTCAAAATTTGAATTGTTTTTAGAGGGTTATGAATAGTAATCCTAAAACAAAAGTTTTCAAACTTCATTTTCCACAAGTTACAGCCAACTAAAGTGATTCCAAATGCTTTTACTAGGTGTGTTAATGGAATAAAACTAAGGGTATTACACATGACTTAACAATTAACTTTAACGGTAATTTTAAAGTAATGAGAGTTGATAGTCAAAATATGAGAGATTATGATCATAAATTTAAAATTTTAAAAGTTTGGGAGGTTATGTACAATTACCCGAAGTTAAAGGCAGAATCATATAAAAGCGGAATCTTCTTCAAGTAAAGACTACTTTTGGATTAATAAAAGCATAATGACTTTGTGAAATCACGTGCTATTGCTTGAATATATATATATATATATATATATTCAATTTTGCTTCACTTAACAATCGAATCCAACTTTTTTCAATATCTTTGGATATACCTAATTGTGTCAAAAGAAAGGACGTCTCCACGATCAATTGTTCAAGGATAGTGACATTGAGATTCTTGACCCTTTTGCCTTCGGAATGGACAATTCTATTTCTAGATTGTGTGTGCGTGTGTATCAAGAGAATTTATATAATCAGTATTATGAGTGAATCATTATTCTCCACTAATAGGAGTTGCAGGTTTGATCCTACCTTGCAACCTCATATCATTAGTATAGCTCACCACTCTAAATAATAAAAAAAGTTATAAACATATATTTTGTAATTTTACGATTTCTATTTCTTATCAATAGTGAAATATCAAATATAAGATAATTGAAAATCCACCATAAAATAAGCTAACTTCTTGAGAATTATTAGCTTTCGATTTTCCCCCGTTTTGAATTGCCTTTTTTTAACATACGATTTTCATATATGGTAAACTAGTTTATTATTATTAATTTTGAATTCATCAGTTTCCTATCAATAAAATGTCGTTAAGCACTAAACGTGAGCATATGTTTTTTATAAGAATACAAAACTTGGCTGATGAATATTTGGTGGAGTAGCTTCCTCCCCTGCATTCAATCCACATGGATATTTTTACGGGTTATTTCCATGAAATTTTACAGTCTTAATTACCTTTTCCAGTTTTTGACCATATAAAAAATGCAAAGTTTTCATTGTTTTATACTGAATTACAAGTTTTACTACAAAATTTTTGAGCAAAATTATGAAATTTACAACTTATTCAGTGCTGATTTAATTTCCCCATAAAAAGAAAACTAGAATCTGTTCCTTCTACAACTTTCAGTTGGTTGGTTTTCGTTCATAGATTTAGACATTCTTATGCACGGTTCAGAACATCTTATCCTTTTCGCTATTTTCGTCCTGTTATTGTTGTTGTTTGACAAGACTAAACTATTTTATAAGGTATATATTAAAGTTAATAATATATTTGATAATGAATGAAAAGTATGCAAGTATTCTCAAGCCATTAATTCATTGTCAACTGCAGAGAATAAACTGGCAAAAGACAGAAAGCATATTTCCATATTCGTTACATATTGGATCGTTTCATTTAAAAATTCTATAAATTAATTAAGCAAACTCCCACATTATCAACTATTAGGTGTTCATGTAGCGCAGCAGCTCACAATGCCCACCCAAGGTCTAAAAAATGCCTAGGTCTGTTAAAAAGATGGCTTGAAAGAGCATGGTATGATGTCCCAGCCATTTGGTTTTACACAGAATATATATATATATATATATAGGATCCGAGGGAGAGAGTAAAACACACACAGATATATATATATATATATATGCACACATAGATTATAATGTTATTATTTTTTTATTTCCCTGTTTTTAATATATTATGGATGACTGGATGTTATTTTATTTCTTTTTCAAGTTATAAGGATATTGTTGGGAGCCCTATTTTGTTGTGTTTGGATATATATGGTTTAGGGAATTATTGTAGAATTATGTGGTCTGCTAATAGTTACATTTCTTCCTTTCAAATATTCCAAGATTTGTAATTATAGAATACATTTAAAATATTGGGTATAAAGATTTTAATTGAAAGTTTTTGCTTTTTATTCGATATATATATCATCCTATTAGAAGCAATCATATTAGAGGTACTTTCATACACTAATTTTAAGCAAATTTTTCAGCAGAAATTAAAGCATTAGTTTGTCGCGCTGCGAAAGATCAACCCCATTGATTAATTGAAGTTTTATTCATATATGATATTATGAGTACAAGAGTGTAATACCTTGGGCAAGGGAACTTGCCCTTATCCAACTTGAAATAAGTTGAAATTCAAAATCTACCACATTCATATTTTGAGCTGGGTATGAGGTATGAGTGATAATGTCCTGCCCAGCCCTATCCACTATCACATCCCAAGTCCTACAACCATTTTTAAAGAAAAATGATGAAGTTACTTCATGGGACCCATATATTTAATTTATGCATAGTGCGATTCACTTAATTGGGTTTGAATCCTAATCCATTAGGGGTGATACCAATTGATCGATACAGGAAGGGGAAGAGAGACAATATAGAAGAGGAAGGGAGAACAATAAGGAGAGAGAAACTATAAGTCTAAAGGAATAAGAGAACTCAGAGAAAGTGATCTTGAAACTTAATGTTATTTAAAACATAATATATACAAAATAAATGAATTGAGGTAAAATTTATAAGTCTAAACCAAACTTTAAAACTAGAATTAAATTGAAATAACACATAATGATAACCAAATCAACATTAAAATCAAATATTCTGTAATAATGATAAATATCTTAAATATCCTAATCAATATTATTTCATATCCTACCAGTGAAGTCAATTTGATATAACCCAACAATTAATAATATATACTAGTATATATAGCATGGAAGTACTATGCTTTGCTTTTCAAACATTTTGTTCTTTTTTATTTTAGTGAAATGATTCATATAAATTTGTTATATTAACATTAATTACATTATGCATTTAAATGATTAAGCATTAAGTGGTATCTTGTAATTTTCTTTAGATTCTCTTGCTTTCCAAAGG
>JANTPZ010010510.1:0-10588 GCA_025593235.1 Vachellia pachyceras | reverse complement strand
ATTGGCTTCGTTTGGAAACCCGTTGGGAAAACAGACACAGATTCCGAGGTACTTTATGTGAGAGGAATTTTGTCTCGGCTTGCGTGAGAATGGGTTTGAGGAGCCAAAACGGGCTCCCCAACATGTTTCCAAACGCAGCTATTAAGGTTTCAAAACATGCATTCGATAACGGTTAGGTCCCTGAACCGATTTTTGAAGAATAAATCAATAAACTAAGCGTTGTATTTGAAATTTGGATGCCTTACCCTATCTGCTATTGAACCTTATGAAACTCAATATTTACAACTCAATTCTCATAAAATTTTATCTGGCTCAACTTTTGACAACTAAAAAAATTCAAATACCCCATTCTCCTTACCTTTCTTTCTTTTTTTTTTTTGAGGTTTTATTTACTTAGCCTTGTAGTGTTGGACAGCTTTTGAGCTTATTTGACGGAGTGTTTAGAAAAGTCAAACGCACGTTTAACATTATTTTTTACAAAATAAGATAATTCTTTTCACATATTTACCTCATCTTATATAAAAGCACTTCTCTACCGTGTTACCAAACGAAGACATTAATGCGTCAACCGCTCAACCGGACGCTGAAACGAAGTTTCGTTATCGCAGGTCAAACGCTTCGGATAATTTTCATCAGTATAAAGCAGTTGACATGCCACTGTAGCCCCAAAACGAAACAGCTTATAGAATTAACAGTAAATTCACTTTTTTAGATTTTAAAAAAGTTGGTTAATTAATATATTTATTTTTCCCCTTCAAATCAATTTTTTAATTTATAAATTGATATATAACTTAGTGATTCATATATAAGTATTTTAAAAATATATTATAAATAGATGATTTATTTAATATTTTTAATTTCTTCAAAATAAGCAACTGATCCTTGTATTGGAGAATGAGGAATAAAATAATACCTTATGAAGCCGTACAAGGGGCAGTTTTGGAACTTCAGAGCTCTTTCCGTTGTATAAAGTCCTCGGCTTCAAAGAGAGAGAGGGAGACAAAATACATAGCAACAGACCGAATTTGAAAAAACAAACGAAGCTGTTCCAAGAAACAGAGAGAAGAAGGTGGGAGAAAGATATGGAAGAAGTAGTATTATTGGTCGATGATTTGAAATTACTTTCCGCGATACCTCGCTGCAGGATATGTCACGAAGAAGAATTTGAGAGTTCCGAAAGCCTTGAAGCTCCCTGTGCTTGTTCTGGCACCGTTAAGGCAAACCCAGAAACCTTTTGTTTTGTTTTTGTTCTTGTGGCTTTCATTATTCTATTATACTTTACGAACGTCCCATCAACGGCTGTGTTATTGTGCAGTTTGCTCACAGAGATTGCATTCAGAGATGGTGCAACGAGAAAGGAAACACAACCTGTGAAATATGTCTTCAGGTACTAAAGTTCGATCACTGAATCTATTGTTTCAATCTGTTCTCTGGAATACTTTTTGATGTCTCTTTGATAACTAAGGTAGACAAATTTGGCCGTCTCCATGAGTTTTGTGGTTGTTATTGCTATGCAAATTGGGTCGGCTGTCTTTTCTGATTTTGAGTCATATCTGATAAAAACAAAGTCCATATCCTTTCTCTGTTTATTTTTTCTAAATATAGATTTTGAATTTCAGTGCTTCACGTTTGTGCTCTGCCGGGCCTTGTTTAGCATATAAGTCTCTCCGTTGTCCCATAGACTTGTTTATTCTTGTCTCCATATCACAAACTTTCTGGTTCCTATTCGTTCGAACCTCTGTCTACTTTCTAACTTGTTATGGGGTTTAAAGAATAGAATCGTTTGCATTTTTAAGAAGGAGTATATTTACTATTTAGAGAGAGAAGGAAGACCGACTTATTATTGCTTTTGCAGCAATACGAACCTGGATATACAGCAGCCCCAAAGAAATCTCAGATAAATGATGCGGCTATGACAATCAGGTATCTCATATCCGACATGTCTGAATATCATCCGCTTTTGGTAAATCCAATTCTAAAATCGTTTTTTTTTTTGCACCCTCTGTGTAATTTAAAGTTTTTAATTTCTTTTTAGAGACATGTTACATTAAAAAATAGTGTTGGTTTATCATATTAAATCCTAGGAAACACTTAAATACAAGTTAGGAATTCTGATTATTAATGACGTGGGCCATGGCATGTGTGGAGAGGTGACGCTTTCTAGTATCCAACTCAAAGGCACCTCAACACAACCGCGTACAACTCAATCAAAGTTATCAAACTGAACTTTAGTGCCTTCCAACTAACGATTCAACGGACGTAGCAAATTCTAAAATGTGAACCCTGGACCCAGCCGACCGTTTGACATGTTGTATTAATAAAGAATTATTATTAATTATCAACACTAAATTGGGGGCAAATTCTCATTATCACAGAGATAGCCTGCAAATTCCAAGGGACGAAGAACCGTTAAGCGCAAGATCAGGGGTTAGTGATGAAGAAGGATTCACGACAGAAGGAGATTACTCTGAGTGCACGTCTGGTGCTGATAGAATTGCTTCTTGCTGCCGATCACTTGTTTTCTTTGTAAGCATCTTCTCTCTTCAATGCTTTTTCTTGTTTACTAGTGAACCTGGCAACTTGCATTCGAATAAGCGCGTTTTATACCCACTTGGAAATGGAGTTAAGGACTCACCAAATACTACATTAATTTGGCAAACCAGAAAATCAGCTATGTTCGCCGCAGCCCTCAGTATTTATTAGAAGACTTTATACTAAAATAGTTTGTAGCCAATTTAACACGGTTTTCCTTAACATCATATGCATTTAATAGTTTCTTCAATTAGTCGACGTGGGATTTTCTCTAATACACCATGGGACTCCAAGACACTGATCTAAATCTTGGAGATATCTATTTTGGACTATTTGTTATGTTTTGCGACCTCTCTTCAATTCTCTGTTTCTTCAACTCTATTTATGGTTATTAATCACAATAGCATGAATCTTGCAGAGCAAAGAAAATGTCATATTACATGCGCAGAGTTGTCTAATTCTTACCAGTTGACCTACTTTTGCAGTTTACACTAGTTTTGCTTGTGAGACATCTCTTCGTAGTGCTCACAAGTACAGAGGAAGACTGCCCATTTTCACTTTTAACGGTAACCACTTAGGATCCTTTATCAAAGTATCAGCTTTTTTTTTTAGTCGTTGCGATTAATTAGCACTGAAAAAACCTTAATCCTTACTGTTTGTTAACGTAGGTGTTTATACTAAAAGCAAGCGGAATCATTCTCCCCATGTACATAATTATGAGGGCGATAGGAGACATATATGGCAGCATTCAACGTCATTACCAGGTTACATAGTTTTTCAACAGACGCTGATTTTTTTGAGTTTAGTTTGAGGTGCAGCTCTGAATTGACGGTTCCTTGCGCTTCAGGATTCTGACGACGACACGTCACTATCTGACAGTGAAGATGAGGAGAGTGAGCTTATGCACGATCCCGTTGTTCCACATCATCAATAAGTGGTCTTTCGCTTTCATCTGTTCTGGAGGAGTATTGTGCTGATGTTCCTCTTTACAAATTTTTCCATTGTTCTTGGCCATATAGTTTTAATTAAAGCAATTATTAAATTCATGTTCAATGCCTCGTCTTTTCTGTGTTGCAACTACTCCTGATGTTGAATGGGGAAGGGAGAAGGGATGAAAGAAGAGAAACAGGGGAGAAGACAATTCCTACTTGATGATTTTATTTTATTTATCGATAAAAACATACAAATGGAGAGGTATTAGTATTAGAAACGGATCCGACAAGTTGACAGTAATTAAGAATTTATTAAAATATTAGATTTAAGCTGAGAGATCACTTAAAGATATGCAAATATTCGTCAAATCTTTAAAAGCTGTCAAATTTTTAAATATCCTTCGGACCTTCTTTTCGTTGACATTATGACATACAAGTCTTGATTCCTAATGCTGGATAGGGAAAATTGATATAATTTTTTTAACTAAAGAAGTACTTACATACTTTTAGATTATCATGTCATTCATACTCTGATTAATAAAAAGTGTCAAGTGTCATCTATTGTGAATTCTATATCTCATAATTTTTGCTAATTGTTTCTCTTTTTCCATAATAATATTTATTATAATGTGTTATAGAAGGAAATAATTAAAAAAATTGAGATATGATATCACAATAGAGAACATCTGAAATATCGTCATTGGGCAGAGCAGGGATAGCATGACACTCCAGTATACAAGTATTTCTCCAGAAACTATATCAAGGCTTGTGTTTTTAAAACAAACAAAAGTTGAATGGTTAAGTATCCAGAAAATTTATATTAAAGAACCAGATTAGAGTTGTAACATCTTAAAATTTATCATTTGTGAAATTAAGCATCATTTGAAATAATTATTTCATGATAAGTGGAGTCTATCTTTTAGTTATATGATGAATGATATAAAAATACTGAGAGAGAAGAAAAGAGAAGGGTAAAGAGGGAGGGAAAATAGTAAAATTTCGTTTTAGTGTAATTTTCTCATGTGGGTCCGAAGCGATCTTCTTCTTTTTTCTCTTCTCTGCCGCTCCCCCCCCCCCCCAAACTGGTGTTAAGGTTTTCAAAATTTAGAGTTTATTTTAGTAAGATTTTCAACTCATGTAAATATATTCAATGGTATAGCTTCTTTGAACAACAGAGCAAATTTGACTACAGAATGAATTTGATTTGTGATTTATTAGGAAATATGCATATTGGGAATTTTGGAGGAATGTTAAGTGTTGAAATTTGGTGTTTTGAATCAATCGAGGGAAATTATATCTATAGCAATTCAAATAAGTGATAAATGATTTATGGAAGAAACAAATTGGGATTTCAATAAGGATTCAAAGACATTTTATTTATGTGGTTTTAAAGGAATTAAAGAGCTAATATTAGGGAATTATGGAGATGGATGAAATTATTATTGCTTATAAGTTTAACAAGTGAAAAAGGCTATTGAGTGATAAAAATGTGATTGGGTCAAAGAAGTTGAATCACGAAGGTGCCCAGGGAATTCTGGAGGAAATAAATATCGAAAAATGAGTTTTATTTAAATTTATGTATTATGTCTTTGTTATCATTACATTAATATATAATTAAATTAATTGTGTAGATTGATTGTGTATTGGGTGACTTGAGCTTTGAAATATAGTAGTATTGGGCACTTTGCTTTGGTATGATGTAAAAACTTCCCATTTATTAAGTAGGCTCGAGACAAGACTCAAACCTATGAGGTAACCACCTTCCATTTACTATACAGACTTCGAATTATTGTAGTATTGAGCACTTGCTTGGTACGAGGTAACCACTTTCCACCTAGTATGCATTTGTGCGTGTCTCTCATAAAACAAATGGAAGCCACTCAGCAAGTAGAGAGGAAGAGTATGAGTAAGAGCCTAGCATTTGCTAGTGCTAGTCATGATATTCGTGCTGCTCTTGCTGGCCTTACTGGTTTGATAGAGATGTCCGATGAAGAAGTTATCCCTGGTTTAGAATTAGAAGCCAATTTAAAACAAATGGGTGCCTGCGCAAAAGACTTGCTAGGTATAAGTATTCCGTCAAACTACTAGAATTATACATATATAATCCTAAATCTTTTACCAATGCATTTAGGGGAGAGCAATGGGTGGGCGGGGCTGCCCCGTAGTGCAACCCGTGCCCCGCCCGTGAAGAGTCTCACGGGTAACGGGCAGCCCGTACCCATAGGTAAACCCGTTTTGACCCGTACAAATGGGTACGGGCAAAAACAGGCTGATCAATGCGGGTAACGGGTTACCCGTCAGCGACAACCCCTTTCACAGTTTCCACTTGCAACAACGAAATAGCATTTTACTAGCAAGACAACATTTCAGTTTCAGATTCAAAATTACATACCTGCAGATTTCAGTTTCAGATTCAAATCCAAAAGGCAATATTTCAAATTCAAAATTACAGCAGCATTTGGACTCAGGATGATTTCGTGCAGCGAGGTTTCGGGAGATGACGTTTGGACTCCGATGACCAGTTGATGTCGATGGAGACCTGCGATTCAGCTGGCTAGAGACGATGATGAGATAAGTTCTAGCATCGAGGTTTTAGGGTTCGACAACCGACGATGAGAGTTGAGACGACGATGAGCTACATACCTGCAGTGGAGGCTTGTGGCGACTGGCTTTGGCGTAGGGTTTTGCAGTGGAGGCGACGATGAGAGTTGAGAAGATGATGAGCTACATACCAAGGAAGATCCTGATTGGTCTTTCATGAGCAGTGGAGGCTTGTGACGACGATGAGCTACACACCGAACATGGGGTCATCGGTCACTGGCGTCTGGACCCAAGGAGGTCACGGCTCATGGGGCTCTGGCGCTCTGCTCTGGACTCTGGAGCAGTGGAGCTGAGTGACTAGTGAGGACACCAGAGTGGTATGGGCTGAGTCACGGACAACCAGGTGTCTAGCTACATGTGGTAGATCCTGAGTACCAGCATCACGTGGCTTTCCTCGTTGAGGGTGAGAAATGAAAAGGAAGGAGTGGCTGACCGACAGTGAGGGATAGCTGAATCTAATAGGTCAGTGAGGTTGAAAAAAATTCAAAAAAAAATTAAATAGGCATAAAATGCGGGTACGGGCACCCCGTTGGTGAACCCGTACCCGCCCCGTTTATGGAGCACCCTGCCCGTTTTGAACCCGCCCGTAACAGGTTTCAGTTGGGCGGGTTTAAACGGGCTGAAAAGTCATGGGTCGCAGGCGGGACGGGCTTTTTTGCTCACCCCTAAATGTATTCCTCATTGAGCTTTATTGGAATGGGCACTGACTTTACCACTTTATTTATAGGGCTATTGAATTCTATTCTTGATACAAGTAAAATTGAGGCAGGGAAAATGCAGCTTGATAAAGAGGAGTTTGATATGTCCCAAGTCATGGAAGAAGCAGTTGATTGGTATTATCCTGCGGCCATGAAAAAAGGTGTCGATCTTGTCTTGGACCATTGCAATGGTTCGGTTATCAGATATTCTCATGTCAAAGGTGACGTAAGAAAGCTCAAACAAGTTTTGTATAATTTAGTAAGCAATGCTGTTAAATTTACTGATGAGGGACATGTAGCAGTTCGACCTTGGGCTCAGAAGCCGAGCTTCCAGAACTCAATAAGGGCTTGTAAAAGATACAATTTTATCAAGTATTTGCCATGCTTATTTTACAAGAAAAATGAATCAAATAAAGAAGCAGGAAATGCAGCCCAACAAGACCCAAACCTATTGGAGTTTATGTTTGAAGTTGAAGATACAGGAAAAGGAATTCCTAAAGAGAAGCGCAAGTCAGTGTTTGATAATTATGTTCAAGTCAAAGAAACAGCTTCAGGACTAGGAGGCACTGGTTGGGACTTGGTATTGTGCAATCGTTGGTAGGCACCCGCTTCTTCTACTCCATTTTTTAAGCAAAAATACTACTTCTTGGTTGTTCCTAATGAATTTAATACTAAATTTTGAAATTCCTTTGTAGGTACGTTTGATGCATGGTGATATTGAAATCGTGGAAAAGGAAATAGGTGAAAAAGGATCATGCTTTAGATTAAATATCCTCCTTCACTTGTGTGAGACAGTCACATGTGGTAGTAACAATAAAGAAGATAATGAATTAAGAGGTGACATAAATCTCAATCAACTTCAAGGAAAAGATATAAACACCCATAGTTTTGGTTCTAGCATATGTTCACCTAGCCCAAAATTACCTATTTTTGCCTCTAGTAGGCCAGGGGCTTCTTGCATTATTCTTTTGATACAAAGTGAAGAGCGGCAAAGGACTACTAGAAGGTTCATGGAGAGATTGGGGATTAGAATTAAGGTTGTGAAGCAGTGGGAACGTTTGTCTCATACTCTTGAGAAGATCAAGCAAAAGGGGCATAATTCTAGCCAGAGCTCCATAGGAACATCATATACCAGTTCTAGGTCTACACCTCAAAATTCTAATTCCAGGGCCAAAGGATTTCCTTTGAGTGATACAGATGGAATTTACCATATGCCTTTGACTTTAAATAAGTTAGAAGATAGAGCTTCCATGGGTTTGGTTTTGCTTGTGATTGTTCAATTGCAGGATCCTTTTTAGAACTTAGCAAAATGGTGTTTGTATTCAAAAGAGACCTTGGGAGCCCTTGCAAGGTATTTTGGTTAAATAAGACACTTATTTGTGGAGACAATCTCAAAGAACTCGATGAGGATGCATTAGAATATGATGACATTATCTTGTCCAAACCATTTCATGGCAGTCGCTTGTTTGAAATCCTAAGGCTTCTTCCTGAGTTTGGTGGGAGTTCCAGTAATATATCTGAAATTGGAAAAGTAACGAGGGATATTTTTCACGATAGACTTGGAAAACCATTCAAAGATTCCCACATATCAAGATATAAGTCATCTATGTCAGACAAAGCAGAGTTATCCTTAGCTAATGCAACCCCATTTCAAGATCATGGTAGTTCATCAAGGAGGAATCAACTGTATTCTTCTAGTGGGAGTTCCAGAACTGCCCATAAAGAGATACAAGAGTGCAATTATTCAATCAATGACAAGACCGTAGGCGGCAAGAAATTTTTGGTTGTTGAAGACACTGAATATCTACGCAAGATAGCTTTTAGGACTTTGATACAGCTAGGTGCAAGTGCAGCTAATGTGAAGGAATGCAACAATAGCGAAGAAGCAGTGAATCTAGTTTAAGAGAGTTTAAAAGGGGCCTTTTCTTATGACTACATTTTAATGGACTCTGAGGAAAATGCTAAATTTTGAACTAGTTTTACTTCAGATCTTTAGTTTTGATGATAGGGGTTGATCACGTATTGGTGACTCATTCACTTACGTTGGTATTACTGAACAGATGCCAATAATGAATGGATTCAAGGAAACAAAGCAGATAAGAAAGATGGGGATGAGGTATGGGGTTCACATACCTATCTTGGCCTTAACAGCTCATACGTCAGGGCAGGAGATCAACATGATCAAGGAGGCAGGAATGGATGCTCATTTACAAAAGCCACTTAGAGCACAACATTTAGTGGACACCATGATAAACATGCACAATAATAAACACTGAATCGAGGTATTGTCCTTTAACACAGCATTTAGTTCACTTTGAAGCTTGTATTTCTACTTTTACATTCACTTGTTTCTACTAACAGTTGATTATATCACCATTAAGTTAAGCTAATATGCATGTAACGTTCCTTAATTTTGTTGAAAAAATCATTATACGTCAGTCTACCAGTTTATATTTTTAAGAAAGATGAACGTGTTTCCACACCCTCGTTCTGAAATGGCTATTCGCACCCCATATTTAAAGCAATAGTACCACATCTTTTTAGTACCATGCATATGTTTCTGTCTGCTAGGGGTGGCCTCCAATGGATGAACAAAGCATTCAGATAGGGAAAAGGGCAAAAATGTCCATCTATATCTCTTCGTAGATAATTGACATCTACAAAAGATGAGAAGATACATGTAAATATATACAAATGCCCATGGATACACACGAATCATCTAAACATCTCCATTCTAGGAAACCACTGCCTATAGCCCAGCTCATACCCCAAAATTGGATTTAAAGAATGGAATAAAATTGAAGAAAAATAATAAAATCTGTATTACACTTTCTATATCCTATCAAGTTTTCTTCTAAACCAATCTGAAATGCGCTTGATTTTGCTCAGTAGAGTAGGATTTTTCGTAAAGAAATTTTCAGCATTTGTTAGCATTACCATTATATCGTGCTTAGCACCTTCTACACTCCGATAATAGCCATTCTTCAACCTTGATAGAATCAATTGAGGATATAACGGAACGGGAAACCTGTAATACAAACAAAAGAATCTCAATTTTTTTTTTCTCACTCAAAAAATCTCAATTTTCACTCGATTATCTAGCAACGGCTATATTTGAAAATAAAGCAACATCCCATTGGGGGAAGAAATCAAATTAAAGGTTTGCTTGCAATAGTATAGGTTAGGAAGCAATAGAGTCCTCATATTCCCTGCACAGGGCTTTATCAAAATCACAAGGGTACATCTGTCCACTGCTTTTCTGATAAAGTAACAAAATTTAATTTTATAGTTAAGTTGCAAATATTGTTTTATTACCTGTTTAAAAAGTCTGACTTCTCAGCTGCTCGGTTCAATGCCTGGATGCCATCACTATCCTGAATTAAGGGGGAAAAACCAAACATCTCATTCCTATTTCTTTCGTTTTCAAGCACTTAATTCCTATTTTATTGACAGCAAATTGAAGCTATGCATATTAAAAAGCCTACTTTAAGGAAATAGATATATTTGAGAAGGAAAAGATGTATACTCACTTTGTGGATTAATTTATAGAAATAAGACAACAGCTTATTTCTGATTTCATGATCGATGTGAGAGTGCTCCAATTGTATCTCAGGATCATAAAGTTCCCAAGGACTGTGCAGATGAGTTTCCGTAGGATCAGTCTTATACTGGATCAGATACCTCTCCCAAGGACTGTCTGGAAATTCATGACTTTTAGCCTGTGATGAAAGAATACGGCCTTCCCACCAACTCCCCCCTTCCCCGTTAGCATTTCTCCACCACACCATGCATTTATCCCTTGGGGACCAATTTCTCCTCATGGCA